>JANBOT010000058.1:0-22515 GCA_027575385.1 Coemansia sp. RSA 2399 | reverse complement strand
GCTGGACCTTCCGCCTAAGCCCAAGTCTAACTCTAAGCCATCTGCTTAGGACTATGGCAATAGGCGTTTATTTCCAAAGGGGGGCAAATTCCCGGCTCAAGGGTGTAGTCTCAAAAGAATGAAGTTTATTTATGAGTTGTTCGCCTTAAACAAACAGAGGCAGAAGAGCACCAAACGGTCGCTTCCACCCCTCCCCTATTTATGCTATTACAACCTTTGATATAAGCTGTGAGCCCCCCCCCCATTGTTGATCATAGGTAGACGACGTCTAGTCGCAGCAAGGAGAAAAACCTCAGACCTTGGTTTGATCGGGTATTTCTGCCTCTACCGCAACATATCTATTCGAGTGCTGGTAGGGTACTTCCACCACACCACCAACATGGCCTGAAGAGCATCCATGCAGCATTATCGATCGTAATATTTACCACCTATCTCTCTTCACACCACTACTATGCATCCTGTGTCATGATATTGCTTATTAACGTTTATTTGATTATGAAATATACATTTTCTTTTAGCATCCATATTATTATTTATTAAACACCTATAAACATTGTTTCCAGCGGATATACACCTGCCCAATGCAATAGTTGCCACATTTGGGTTGTTTGACATTAGTGTGATAAACCGGACATCACATTACTGACTGTGACAGACCAGATATCACATTACCGACCAAGAGACTATGCAGATAATTATGCTAGTTGTTTCCGTCATATCCCCAATGCTGAGGGATCGAACCTTTATGCTACAATGAGGAACTACAAAAGGAGCCCTCACTCCCACATCCAGGAGCGAGGACGACAGTCAACCTTGGAGCTTTCTTTTCAGATATCACTTTGAGTTTTCCCAGTCATTTTCAGACGACACTAGTTTATTCAAAACAAGATACTTGTTGTAGCATACATCACTCATGAAACACTCAAGACACTGCCAAGATACTACCAAGACACTACAATTAGAAAAGTAGAGACAATTAAAAATTGATTGATAACATGACAGTTCGTTCTTGTTGCAAGTCCTTATGATACCCCAGAGTTAATCTCTTTGAGTCAGCTTTCTCAAGCGAACCATGAATATATCCCCCTCACTTTCGGTGTTGTCAACTATATATCCAAAGGGAATTGACTTTGAGTTGGGGCTCAAAAGTTCAAGAGTAGCTGCTTCATCTTGGGCTTCTGGAAGCAATTCGCCATTCTCTTTTACACACATTTCACAGATATAAATAGTTTCCAAGCCTGGTGCTTTTGAAACTAAAGTTCTCATATCATTGACATAGAATGGGGAATATATCACAATATTTAAAAGATATTTCCAGTCCATCCGCTCGAAATCGAGTGGATCTGTTGATCCTACCACTGATTTTGAACTCTTTGCTAGACCGTAAATATTAAACATGTCATTCATGTAAGCATAGTTGTCGATTGTTTGGAAATCATCTTGGCTATTCTTTGCATAGCTTGCAAATTTGTCCCGACCCATGTCCAAATTGAATTCTGTAAAAGAAACACTTGTATAATCCAGGTTCAACTTGACATTAGGTATAGTTGCCAAGTCATATATCGATGCTAGAAATAGCAGTGTGAATGGACAAAGCTGAAGAATTACAGTTTCAAGTCTTGGTGCAATCACCTTGTAATCGAATTCGTGTGCAGAATGTCTTATTCCACTTTCTACACCATCAACATTATTGAATTCAATTGCTGCGCTTAGTACCAACCACTTGAGATTAGCAAGGTGCAAGCTTCTTGATCTGCCACTTCTTTCAAAGGAGCTCCAATCAAAATATCTGTTAACATTATTTAATGTCAGATTTGTCAAATTATCTGCACATATTTGAGGCATATACAGTGTGTCTCTAGCTCTATCGATGTAAACGTGTTTCAGCTTATCTGAAAAGCTTTGCACTTTTTCAAGTGCATATTGTGGACAATTAAATGATGTGAGCTGATGTGCATAGCCTTTGACTAGGGATTGAGCAAAGTTTACAAATGTATCTGAATTAATACATTCAACAAATCTAATATGCTGAACATATGGAATAAGCTGAGATAACCCTTCACCGATGGAGCTTGCATCCACAGTGTTTGTAGCCTCATTTGTCCATAAATCGCCTGATTCGTCATATTCGAGCTCCATTCTCAATACTTTTGTTAATAGGGTAGTATGGCTGCGTAGCTTTTCAATCATATGTTGCAAGCTATCTATTGGGTTATCGGATGACTTGATAAATAGATGGATAGTCCTTGGCCAGATTCTGCTACCAGTGCTGCCAACTATATCCAGGTTTGACTTTACAACATACATTTTATCTCCAAGCTCATCCAATGCACCTGAGTTTCTCTGTGTAACTGAACTTTCTGAATCAGAGTGTTCTTCATCTGAATACTCTGAATCATAAAAATTATGTACTGCACTATTACCTCGGTTCTTAGGTCTAAGGGGGTTGCATCGGATAAAGGACACCCTGTGTACACTGGGAAGCGCCAGCTCTCTCCATGTCCTACACGCTGCCAGAAGCGCAAGCTTGGTTCTCCACGCGCTAATGCTGCTATGCACGGAGGATGAATAAATAGAACCACTGCAGGCCCAGTAAAAAATTCTGGCAAGGACTACGTCAGGAAGCTCGTTGATATGCATCATTAAAACGCCTTGTTGAGGAAATGAAAGAAAAATGCAAAAATGAAGAGAAAAGAAAGAAAAGATGAACAATAGCTGCCGCTATTACTTTTAGAGGTGATAAAGAAGATGCCAAGAATCGCACCATTATATAAAGAGCGATTGTAAAAAACGAATTCCATTTTGTGCCATTACTAGATGCCAAGACTTTATGTGTCTTATGATGCCTTTGAGCTGAAGTTTCAATCGTGTTGGAAGCTGGCAGGTGTGGACAAAACCACATTTACAATGTCTTCTTTGAGATAACCTGAGGTGGTTGTTGTATATTGAGAGACACGAACCAATGCTAATTAACAAAATAGTACTACAAGCCTAGTTGGCTTAGGTTATTATCTGTAGTCTATTTAGTCGGACGAGCTTACTCCCTTTCTGATGATGTGCCCATCAATTGGCTTTATTGCCAAGACAAGTTAGCCGTTAATTTTGTGTTTAGATATGATTCTTGGATCAATTATTATTTGGAATTAAGAAGCACAAGTCAGATAAACAGGGAGGAGATGTCGAGCATCCGCCCAGGACGACGACGACAGCTCATGAAGAAGGAGCAGATAAGGATACGCGGCGTAGCCGACGGGGTGCCCCGGTGGCCGCGTACTAAGATCAGTGAGGCTGATTTGCGGAAAACAGCAATCGCGGTGTACAGCAAACTGGCGGGTTTACAGGCTGCGTAAAGGCAATTAGTCGTGATTCAGTTCATATAGCCCATGAGGTTGGCGCAAGTCACCCTTTAGCCAGACACGTCGGTGCTCCCCGGAGCACGGGCGTCGTCTCGGAGCTTTCCCAAAACTTTTACTGTGTCCACGTGGATACTTAATAAAATTAGTATATCACTTTCACACACTTACTTTTGTCTGAATATTTTTGGTTTTGTATTTAGCGCTCTAGATAACAAAAGTGGGAGTATGGTAGAACAGAAAGACAAGGACCGCAGGGCGGAGCGCCCGAAAGGGCAGCGCGAAAGGCCATCGAGCGAAACAAACAAGGGAGGACAAAGGTTTGTCAGCAACGAAGCTAGCGTCGAGAACAAGCTCAAAATGTCAACGATCGGACTGGTAAACCTCGAAGATTTCCAGCGGATAAAAGGAGAACTTGAAGAAGAAAGGCTCCGGGAGGCGGCAAACACACTTGTGCGCGCACGGCCCTCTTCTGAAAAGTCTCTTCTGGGCGGAGGAGGCCCCGTGAATAGGCCTGATTCAGGAGGGTCGATCGAGAGTGGCAAAAGCAAGCAAAGGAGAAGCAAAAAGGGAAGCGGAAAGAAAAAGAGCGCATTGTCGTTTGGCGACGACGATGACAGTGACGGCGACGGTGGTAGCAATGGCATTGTGCCGATAAAACGGGCCCGGAAGAACCCGGCGGTGGACACCAGCTTTCTCCCAGACAAGGAGCGCGAAGAAGAGGAAGCGCGGATGCGTGAAGAGCTGCGACAAAAATGGATCCAAGACCAAGAAGCGATCAAAGAAGAGGCGATCACAATCACTTACAGCTTCTGGGATGGATCTGGTCACCGAAAACAGGTCCGGTGCCAAAAGGGCGACACGATTGCGCAATTCCTCGACAAGTGCAAAGCTCAAGTCCCAGAGCTCCGCGGCTCCAAGGATGACGGCCTTGTCTATGTCAAGGAGGACCTGATAATCCCGCACCACTACACGTTCTACGACTTTATCATCAACAAGACGCGCGGAAAGTCCGGTCCCTTGTTCAGCTTCGACGTCCATGACGACGTGAGGCTCACGCATGATGTCCGGATCGAAAAGGACGACTCACATGCGGGAAAGGTCTGCGAGCGTTCCTGGTACGAGCGCAACAAGCACATATTCCCCGCCAACCGCTGGGAGGTCTTTGACCCCGAAAAGAGCTATGGCTCCTACACTATCAAGGACTCCAGGAAGAAAAGATCCTAAATGTTATTCTCGCTGTTTAATTAGAAAACTCAATCTATAGCTCCATCGCCTCTTCTGCTGACGACTGGTCATTGACTGGGCCGTCCCACTGCACCCTTTGCACGCTGTCCTGCTCGTATTCGGACCACAGGCTCGTGTTCCACTTGGGGAACACACGTTTGTACAGATTCATGCAAATGGTGTCCATCTGCTTCATTGGCCCGTCGAACACGCACTTCATGTATCCGTGTGTGCCAAGGCTCTCCATGATATGTCCGACCCGGCCGTGCTTTGTACGGATCTGGATAGGCTTGAACCAGTTCACATCCTCCGGGTTGAAAAACATGTAGCGGATGACAGCGCCGCGCTTGTTGATCTTGAATGGGGCGCCAGTGAGCATGATGCGCTTGGCAAGGATTCTCGACGGGTTGACCTCAAGCGACGTGCCAGTGCCAACAAGCGTGGGCATCGCCGGCGATGAAGTGTCAGCATCCACGGCAGGAGCAGGCGTTGGCAGGTACATAGAAACCGGCACAGTGCCAAACTGGATTGGCGCGTAGATGGTGGCGACGCTAACTGCGCCGTGCCGCAAGAAACGCTCAAACTTGTGCACATTGTTTGTGGATGACCCGCCCTGCGTGTGCTGGCTGAAGAGCGGGTGCACATTGTACCTGCGGAATCCAAAGTGGATCACCATCGGATCCTTTGAGCGCACTGGTGCCATGTACTCCTCGTTGCGCGAGATCGTGAAATGCACAACCGACATCTGGTGCTCGTGCTGCATCAGGCCAAAGGCAACAAATGGCCTGTTGGGGCTGAAGGTGGCTGCTGCCTTTGCTGGCACTGCGCTCAGGATAATGCGCACATGCATTCCTGCCTTTGCTGGTGCGTCATCGGTCATCCGCAGAACACGCTTCTGTGTGTGCCGAAGGTTCTCAAACTGGAAGATCCGTCCATAGTCCAGAGGCAGGTTCTCGTACGGATCCCATGGCGATGTGCGGAAGCTTTGCATCCCGCGATACCGAGCAAACCTTGTGCGCGCAGGCACTTCGAGTGGCGTGTCGACCTCATCGGGGAATTGCAAGTCATCGCGGTTCTGCTTCTCGCGCTCTTTAAGGTATGCGCGTAGTTGGGTTGCATTCTCCTCGGCACTCAGCAGGCCTTGTTCGTCGTCATCCTCTGCTTCTCCGGCATTGCTGGCATTCTCATCGCCGTCAACGATCTTGCCGTCCTCATCGACACGAAACTCTTGGTACTCTTGTTCATCCTCCTCATCCTCCTCCTCGTCTGATTCTCCAGAGACCGATTCATCCATCATGTCACCTTCTTCGTCGTCGTCGTCTGAGTAGTCGCTTGCTTCCGAGCCAGACTCTGATTCTTCTTCATTGGCCAGAATCCACGCCGCCTGGTAGCTTGACGTACCCTTGGGTACGCGGACAACACGCTCGCCGCTGACACCGCCGGAAGCAATCTTGCGTTCTTCTTCTTCCATCTTCTCCATCTGCTCCTTCCACTCACCCATCTCCTCGTCTTCGGGCCATGTTTGCTCATTGTTCGTCTGGTCGGGCTCGTTTGCCTCGACAAGCGAGTCCTGAAGCTCGGCGTTGGGCTGGTCAATCTCAATAGGGTTGTCGTCCTCCTCAATTGCGTTGCCCCTTGCCGCCTCCAAAGCAACAGGGACATGGTATATCGTGTCTATCTGGAAGTCGCCAAAGTTGGGCAGATGCACAAGACGGTTAGCCGACAGGTTTCCGCCTCTCAGATATCCGGTCAGCGCCAGACGGCCGACCTGCGGGTCCTCAGCGCTTGGCTGGAACTCGACGTTATCGGCGAGGATGTAGGGTCTTTCGCGCCGCCACTTGATCTTTTTAGGCACCTGAGCGGTGATTATACGCAGAATCGCAAGTGACTCGTTGTCGGACTCTGTAGTAAAGACCTTATCAGCGTCAGGGAAAAAGTAGGCTATAAAGCTCTGCAGTGACTTTTTCACGTCGTTGCGCCGCTTGGGCACGACCGACTCCATACCCTGGACGATGGGAAACACGCCTGCGTGGCCCTGGTTCTGAATGGCCTTCAGGCACTGCTCTCCAAACGCATCGACCTCGACGTCGGCAGACATCCCCGTGATCAAGTAATCGGCAACCTTGGCGGCGTCCAAGATGTCCAACAGATTGCGGCCAACCTCAACAAACTGGATCGTCTGCTTGAACCGCGCAACATCGAGCAGCTTGCAAGTCCTCTGTGCGTTCTCCGGATACTGCTCGTCCACGCACTGATAAAGGCTCCTGACGATCGCAGAGACGTCGGTGTCGGCGCAAAGAGGGATCACTGCTACAACCTTGGGCGTGCGGTGACGTCCGCTAAAGAGCCGAGCGGAAAGCGCTATCTGCTCACGCTTCTTGTGCTGCTCGACGCGAAGTGCATGGCGGCGATCTAGCCGGCTGTGCTTGCGCAGCACTTTGCCCTTGATGCTGGCTCGCTGCGTGCGTCCTTTCGATTTGTCCCGAAGACTGTTTTTCGTCGCAAACCGTCTTTTGAATGGCTTGTTCTTTTGCGTCAGGGACGCTCTGTGATGAAACTGCTTCTGCTGCTCCTTTGCCATCCTCGTAGTTTGATCTCAGTAATGCAGTTTAAAGATAATCGTAAGCGGTCAAGCGAAAGAGACGACAGTAAAGAGCTAGATACCTTTTTTTTTTAGCTATTCGAAGAACGGAGAGAAGAAAAAAAATGAGGAACAAACTTTTTTCTCGAATATATTTTTTGATTTGATCAGATCAATATTTTTTTAAAAAAAATAAAAAAATGTCGCTGTCAAGCCTTCTTTTTTCCCTTTCTTCTCTTCATGTCTCTACGCATGCTCTAATTCAATATCTATCATACCTGCTCTATTATTTTTTTTAACCAGCCTGAAGCCGAAGAATATGAGCGACATCAACCAAGACGGTACGTTCTGTTTTTCCTACCAGGGACTCAGCCTTTGAAGCTTTTGCAATGCACGCTAAGTTGAATGCCTTTACTATGCTGTCTAAATGAATGTAGATAAAAAGGTCAAGGATAAGCCCAACGCCATAGACCTGTCGACGATACCAGAGGAGGATATCAAAAATGCGCTAAAGTTCGAAATGGGAGACATGGCCACGCCGCTGCTAGAGGAGTCGAGTTTCGCCACGCTGTTTCCCAAATACCGCGAGCAGTACCTCCGGGAAATATGGCCGCTGGCGACAAAGGCGCTTGACAAGCACGGAATAGGGTGTCAGTTAGATCTTGTTGAAGGAAGTATGACTGTCCGGACGACGCGCAAAACATGGGACCCGTACATGGTTCTCAAGGCACGCGATCTCATCAAGCTTCTTGCACGCAGCGTGCCGTTCCCCCAAGCGGTCAAGATCTTAGAGGACGATGTGACTTGCGAGGTCATCAAGGTCGGCAACCTTGTGAACAACAAAGAGCGGTTTGTGAAGCGCAGACAGAGGCTTCTGGGACCGAACGGAAACACGCTCAAGGCCATCGAGCTATTGACTGGCTGCTATATCATGATCCAAGGGTCGACAGTTTCTGCAATGGGGTCGTATAAGGGACTCAAGGAGGTGCGCCGTATTGTCGAAGACTGTATGAAGAACGTCCATCCGATCTACCATATCAAGGAGCTGATGATCCGTAAAGAGCTGGCCAAGGATCCGAAGCTGGCAAACGAATCGTGGGACAGGTTTCTTCCGCGGTTCAAGAAGCGCAACGTTAAGCAAAAGAAACCAAAGACGGACAAGGCGAAGAAGAAGAAGAGCGGCGAGGTCAATCCCGAGTTTACGCCAAGAAAGATTGATTTGCAGCTTATGTCTGGCGAATACTTCCTCAAGCCTGATGAGAAGCGGGCGCGGGAGATGGAGCGGAAGAAGAAGATCAGTGCTGAGAATCGGGCAAAGAAAGTTGCTGAACGTAACAAGGATTTTGTAGTACCCAAGGAGTCCGATGCTACGCCAAAGCGCAAGAGTTCGGACAGAGCCGATGAAAAGAAGCAGCTGGAGTCGCTGATGAACAAATTCAAGTCGAAGGCTGCCGAAAAGAAAGAGTCAAAGAGGGGTTCCAGCGACGTTGCTTCGTATGTCGCAGATGGCGGCGCAAGCAAGAAGAATAAGACAAAGTAACATCTTTTAAACCCTTTTTCTGCTCCATATGATTTAAAAAAAAAAAAGTATTTGATCTTACAAAATGATCCTTAATCTCGGCTACTGGAGACAACGCCCATTGCAAATGCCGAGCCATGGAGAACCTGGAAATGCGCGTTGGTTCCGTCGAGCTGCTTAAACGGTGTCACCGTCATCGCCTGCCATACCGATTTGTACTTGTCGAACGGAACGCGGATGATGGCTTTTGGGTACTTGAGATCGAGGATATCTACAGACATGCCAGCACCAACAGCCCCAAGCCATTGCCGAAGCACCACCATTATGTAGCCATAGTATTGTTGTGGCTCAACACTCGCTGGCGTGTCTGTGACCATTGAAACTGCGAAATAGTAGAATGGTTGCCTGGATATTGTTGTTCGGAATGTTTGTATCGCCGCTTTTTCAGCAGCATTGGACTTGTCCACGTCCATCATTGCTCTCTGCAGAAATATTCAGGAATTGGAGTTCAGATACACAGGGGCAGGAGTTGTCAAATAGTTTTAGACAGAAAAAAAAGCCCAGCGCTTATCCTGGGCGTTCTACACACAAAACCCATTTGGGATAAACACAGTTTAATATGGGCACATTGCGCATAAAACGCCATACGTATTCATCTTCTTGCCACAACTCGAATGTAAACAATAATTCGTGATACCAATGGTGAAAACTAAATGGAAATAAAGTCTATGGAGATAAGTAAAGGAATTTTGCAAAGCCTGCACCCTTCGCATCTAGGTGCGGCGCCTCTTCTTCGGGCGAGGGGGCGAGGAGCTCTCCGGCATAAACAATGCGGCAGTGGCAACGGCAGAGTCTCGTCTTGTCATCTGTAAAACTCTTGCAATGACCTTGTCGCCATCGGGCATCTTGCGGATCATCTCTTGCAGGTACAGGGACTCGCGCTTGTACAGGTCGTTATTTCTGCGCAGATGGTAAATGTACTCTGTCGATTTTCCCAGAACGGTGGCCTTGTTCAGTTTTGTGGCTGCCACCACACCATCGACAATAGCAACTTCCTCAGTATCGTTCTCATCGTCAATATCGTCATCATTCTCCTCGTTATTGATATCGACACCGCCGAGCCGCTGTTGCTTGCTGCCCTTGGCTCGAATGTTCTGGAGCGCTGGAACGGAGTTACGGAGATCGCGGATCCTGTCGTTGATGTTGTTACGATAGCGCCTTTCGATTGCGTTGTGGGCGACCTTGCGGTGAGCTGGCGGCGGGCTTGCTGCCTGTATATTGCCGTCAAACACAGAGCTTTCGGTGTTTGAGGATGCCGATGCCATAACTGCAGTTGTTGTATTCAGTCGATTAACAGGAACCTTTGCGGGAGCAAATGAGAAGCCGACGCCATCAGCCGATCCGTTCATGCTGTTTCCAATCAATGCCTGTTGCTGCGCTGTGGCGGCAATTGGTACGCCGGGGTGATACGAAGCAATACGTTGCATAACCGTGCCAGTTGGCAAGGGCGTCGGATATCCGTCAGCTTGTCCGACGGTATTAATAATGTCGGCATTGGCAGAGGTACCACAAGACATGTTCACGGGCATGCTTACGCGCTTGCTTAAAGGGACCCCGATCGGCTCAAAGAGGCTCTGGCCAATACCATCAGCCCTCCTGTGCTTCCCCAACGCGCTACTGCTGGCGTTCGTCCCAAGCTGATACGGTTGCTGGTGTTGGTCAAAGGATCCAGAGGGCGCCAGAAACCTCTGTGTAACATGAGGCTGGTGCAGAAACGATTGATCAACAGCGACTCCCCCTGGGCTACGCTGAGCAGACGTGCTGTTGCTAAGCATGTTGACGGAAGAATGATCGAATCCGGCGGATGACACCATGGGCTGACCGAACAAGGAATTGCTTCCCATGTCAGAACCCAGATCGCTGAACTGGATCGACTGGATCGACTGTGCCGGCGTTATACCAATAGAGTTCAAGAGCACCGGGCTTTCTTGAATAGGCAGGCTGATAGCTGGAACATTGGTGTAGGCCGCCGAGGTTGTGGATGCCAGAAAGGCTGCAATAGCCTGATTGCTTGAGCTTGCCAAAGCATCGGCGGGTTGTTGTTGGTGTGCGGGCGATAGAGGAGGCATATTTTTCGATGTTATTCCAAGAAAGGTGTTAAGAGAGGCTATGTTTTCATCGTCGGTCTGCTGTTGCTGGGATGCTTGGGAGTGTACAGGGAGGTTGTTTAAAGCCAGCGGCGACGAGTACTGTTGCATGTTTGATTCTGGGGAAGTGTAGAGTAGAGAGAATGTGGACGTCCGATCTTGCATCGCAGAAAAGAACAATGGATATGATATAGTCTTCTATAAATAAAATAGCCGGATAATAGATCAAATAGTAAAGCCTGTATTATGTTTAAACGGTTATTGATGATTGAGAAAGCCCAAAGAGAGGGAAAAACAAGAGTCGGTTGCCAGCAGCCTTTATTTGAGACTCTAGTGTCTGCCACGAGACGGCACAGGAATGCTGTTGGGTGCGGCGGGTCTTTTTGGGCTTGTGCATAAAAGCCAGCAAACAAAAAAAGTGGTGGTACAAAATATTACTCAAAGAAAAATGGATATCCGTCCGCTCTGTTGTCTGATATTCAGGTACACATGTTCCGCAAAGGGTCGACTAAATATATTTGGCAACAACATTTGTCGCCGCAATCTATTTTTACATCGACAAAGAGCCGATCCACGCAGTCAGACCGCAGCGAAAGCAGCAGATCGTCTGATTGGGCACACATTCCGCGGGCCTTTTCGTTCGGCCGTTTCCTTTTGTGAATTATTTGCATCGGCCGACTTCTCGTACTCCATCCGCGGCAGCATGCACAAGGGAAAAAACCATTGGCGGCTATGCAACGAGTAATGTGCACGGACCCGATATCCTTCCCTCCCCCCGAACTCTGGATACTACCGCGCATGCGTCATTACGTGGTTTAACCCGTCGGTTACCTGATCAGCCGCAACAATCCCCCATTCACTCTGCGCGATCAACGGACATGTGTGGTTAATGATGGTGTGTGATAATCAATTACTAATCGTTGATTCAATTTGAAAATATATAAATCCGTCTAAACGCTACGCTCGCTGGTTTTACTTTTATGTGGCTGGTTGTTGTACGCAAGAATCACACATGCAAGACAAATAAGCCGATGCCGGCGGCTCTAGACGCCATTCAGAATTGCTGTGCGTGTCTCCGGGTCGTCTTCGATTATCGTTATGTTTGTGGGTATGTCCTTGAACAGCCTGTGTCCTTTAGGCTGTGCCATCCTCGACATGTACACGCCTTTATGATCAGGGCAAGCTATCGATAGGCACGGTATGGAGAAGTGAGTGGGGGTTTTGAATCCAGTAGGCGTGCAAGGAATAAGGTTACGGACTGAGAAATACAGCAAAAACGGAGCGTAAAAGGCAAGACAGATTGAAAAGGAATGGAATTGACGTCTCGGCGTTTCTCAGGTTGGGAAAAACAAGGGAAAACGAAAGTTGACAAGATTGTCTGTATTTATTCTTGGAAGAGAAAAAGTCGCTGGATGACGGACACCGAATGGAAATGATATTGGACAAGCGTCTAAATGGGCGGACGTGAGGGCTTCATAGAACAATGTAAATCAACTCTATTATCTCTCGACGTCTCGTATCGCAGCGCGTCAAAGAAGAAGAGGAGTGGGGTGTGCGATTCAAGGTGGGGCGGATAAAGATGTAGATTCCTTTTTATTTTCAAAGAAGAATTCAAGCAGCGTATGTGGCGGAGTACAGCCAATATGCAATCGGTTGTTTGGTGTCAAAAAAAAAGCAAAGATGGTGAAAAGAAAACAGGTGCAAATAAATGTCTCTGGACAAGCAGAGAGAGGTGCTTTGGAGTATTTGGTGGCTTAATGGGTTTTATAGAAAAAGGGCGTTAGCGCTAGCACAGAATGCATTGTATAATGATTTGCGAGCGATGAAAGAAGAGGATGGACAGAAGGCGAAGGGTGAGACTGGAAGCTATGCTTAACCAGTTGTCTTTTAGTCGCAGATGGGCAGGTACAGTAAATATAAAAAGTTGTTGAACAAAGAAAAGGAAAAGGTGGAGCTTTGCTGGCAACCCCCCACACACCTCCTTGTATGCTTTCTTTTTCTCGCAGCCCTGCCCAATCCCTGACTCTAAACCCACCTTTTTGCAAACAACGAAAGAGAGGCAGAGAGCATCTGAAAGTATGTGGGTATCGGCTCTTCCCTGCCTTTTTTGAATCCGCCCCCATGACGTCCGCGCAGATATCACAAGCACACATGTGCAGTGTCGCATCATGCAGGACATGGAAGACATTGCAGGCCAGAATGTTGCAAGGGCCTTTTTCTGTCCACAGACCTAAAGAAAGTACTTTTTTTTTATCCTTTTCTGGTGCATTCTTTTTTCTTTTTCTTTTTGCGTATTCTGCTTTCTTTTGTCCCTGCCTCTCGGAAGCCACGTGTCAGAATTGCCACCGCACAAGCAGATCGTGGAGAGCAGCGCTGTTAACGGGCGTGTCCCTTGCCATGCGTAACTGATTATTTTGCATCCTTTAACCGTGGTCTTGCTCAGCATTCAGCATGCTGGAAAATAGAAATGGCGAATCTTGCTCAACCAATACCTCTTGAACAATGCACATCCCCCATGCTTCCATTTAGCAATATAGAGGCACGACAGCGCATGGTGCATCTGGAATATGTGGCCAAGCCCCAATTTGGTAAACATGTAATGTGCAAGTGCATATGTGAACATAACTCAATCCCACTCGCTAACACACTCCAGCAAACTTTGGCTGCAATAAGGTTGCGCTGCATAGAATGTTGTTTACTTGAAACATCAATGTCCTTTCACCATTCATGAACGGACATTTTATTTGTCTCATATAGCTGAAGCATGAATATTTTCAACATCAATAGATATTTGACAGAGGGAAAGGCGCATGTAATGATCCTTGCTTTGCAAAGCATCAACATGATATGATGGCCCTTAGCTGAAACACCTGTTTTCATCACCGTGGCCGTTGCTGGCGGGGGGAGGGCACGCACAAGATACTCGACATTCCCTCTTGCTGTCTTCTGACCTTGGAAGCAGCCGCATCACGTTCATGATGGGATGCAGGATGTGCCTATAAATGGTAATGTCGAATCAATGTGTGCACTGTTTGCCTGGTTTATTTTTAACACAATTGGGGAAGAAAACAATTGCTGCAGACAGCGATAAATTAAAAAAAAAAAAAAGTACCAACATGTTTTTGGAGGAAGGTGTAACAGAGCAGCGTGCTGGGACCATTTGATCATAGGCTTGATCCATTATCCGATTTGTGCTTTTAAAGATATGAGTCAACTTTCGAACGTAAAAAACCATGCAGCGTGTTTCTTTTTCCAGTCTTTTGCGAATTGAAGCATCTTTTTCTTCTTAAATCTGTCTATTGCTAAGAAAAAAAAATGAGCGAGGATCTGAGACTGGACATTCTGAACAAGCTCGACGCCGAGGGCTCGATTGCCGACACTTCGGCCACCTTCAAGGACGTCTCTGTCGAGAGCATCATTGGCGCACTGAAGAGCCTTGAAATCCAAGAGGTAAATATGAGATTCTATACAAAGAACAAGCACTGGAAAGAGAAATCCAGCTCCTCTTCCTAACAAATCAGACAACTGATATTGCCACTGCTTATTTACTTTTCATTTTGTACAAGTAGAAGGTCGGGTACACAACCCTGACTACCGAGACGTGGTCTCTCGAGCCGGAGGGCCAGTACCAGCTCGACAACGGCAGCTATGAGGCACAGATATTCTATGCAGTGCCTGCGGGCGACCAGGGCATCTCTATCGATGAGCTGAAGGCCAAGTATGGCAAAAACGCGATCCTGGGCCAGGGCAAGGGATTCAAGAACAAGTGGATCAAGAAGGCTGGTAATAACATTGTCCGGCTTGTTGACGAGATCGTTGACCAGACAAAGCTCGACCTTGAGGTTGTCAAGAACACCGGAGAACACCCGCAAAAGGACGTGCTGAAGGATCTGAAACGGCGCAGTCTGGTAAAGTCGACCAAGTTCCTGTCGTACGCTGTGAACAAGGGCCAAAACTTTTCGACTGATCTGAAGAAGCAGTCGACCGACCTTACCGTAGAGATGCTGCAAAGCGGGCAGTGGAAGAACGCGGAATTCAAAAAGTTCAACTTTGACTCCCTGGGCGTCAACCTCGAGGGCGGAAACCTTCATCCGATCATGAAGGTGCGCGAGGAGTTTAGGCAGATTTTCTTCCAGATGGGATTCGAGGAGATGGCAACCAACGACTTTATCGAGACAGCGTTCTGGAACTTTGACGCCTTGTATGTGCCCCAGCAGCACTCAGCCCGCGATCTGCAGGACACCTTCTTCATCGGGGAACCGGCGCAGGCCAACTCGCTGCCTGGATTCTGGCAGACTGTCAAGGACGCGCACGAGAAGGGAGGGTACGGGTCGATCGGATACCGCTGTCCATGGTCGGAGGCCGAGGCCAAGCGCCTTGTGCTGCGCACCCACACAACGTCAGTCAGCTCGCACGTGCTGAACAAGCTGGCGCAGGAGCCGTACCGCCCAGCCAAGTACTTTTCGATCGACCGCGTGTACCGCAACGAAGCAACCGACTGCACGCATCTGGCAGAGTTCCACCAGATCGAGGGCGTGATCGTTGACAAGAACATGTCTCTGGGAAGCCTGATCGACTTCTTGAACAAGTTCTTCAGAAGGATGGGGCTGAACAAGCTGCGCTTCAAGCCCGCGTACAACCCGTACACCGAGCCAAGCATGGAGATCTTTGCGTGGCACGATCACTTTGGCAAATGGATCGAGATTGGTAACTCGGGAATGTTCCGCCCAGAGATGCTGCGTCCTCTTGGGCTCGAGGAGGGCGTCCAGGTTGCTGGATTCGGCTTGTCTCTGGAGAGGCCGACCATGCTAATGTACGACATCAAAGATATCCGCGAGTTGGTTGGACATGGCGTCGACCTTGGCCTTATCAAGTCTGGCCCTGCTTGCAGGCTCGACAAGGGGATCGCCAGTGAGGCCATGAAGGCAGAGGCAAACTAGGGGGAGGGAATCGATGCTCTTTTTTCTTTCTTCTTCCTGCTCATCACGTTGACTTTCTTTAATACTAGCAAACATCACTCAAGGCCATGTCTGTAACATCCCTTATTATTTACAACCTGAACTGCTTGTATCTTTGCTGGATAAACGAGGCAATAGCGTCCAGATCCGCCTGCGCATCATACTTGGCCCACGGGTCGTGGCTCCTGATAATGCTGAGCTCGTCGACCTCACCGTCAATGTCAGCCATGAGCATGTAGTCGTACTTGCTGCCCCTTGGATAGAACCGCCTGACCAGGTTCCTAGTCTCCAGGGCATGGTAGTACGAGCGGAGGATGTCAGTTGTGCGCTCCTCGCCCGCAACGTACACGGGGCGCTGGAGAGCCACGGCCAGCGCCACCATCGATACATTGTCAGCCGTCGCGATCACATGGGAAGCGGCAGCTATGACGTCGGCCGGCGATGGGTGGTGGGTGCCGAGCGCATAGTCCAGGATCTCAACGGAGCCAAGGGAATCTGCCGCCTGCAGCCTGCTAATCAGGCGGGAGTTGACCATGCGTTTGATGCCCTTGTGTATTGTGCGCGGCAGGAGCACGCGGACACGCGCTGGAATGCGTAGCAGCCCCTCGGCCAGCGCGTCGACGTCGCGGGTGAGGAGCCGGAACCCGGCGGGTTCCATGCCGCGGCCAATGCACACAGCCAGAGTGTCGGTGGTGCTCGCAGGCGCATCCGTTGGAGCTAGCCCTCCACTGAACGGAAGCAGCGTGCTTGTTGCATTCTCAAGGACTGCGCGTCCTGGGCCTAGCGTGCGCAGTCTCATTTGATCCAGTCGCGACAGAACAAGGGCGTCAATGTTTGATAGCTTGGTTTTGGGGTACCCCAGATACACGGCCATTGTTTGGCCGCAAGACACCATCTTTGTTTCCAGAAGCCCCGGCAGGGCCTCCTCCGAGCCGGCAATGACGATCTGCGGAAGGTCTGTTGCAAGTGCGTCCTGGATATGTTGCAGTGTTCCGGAAGGCGTGTGTGTTTTGGACAGCAGGGTGCGTATGCTCCTGAATGGGCGGCGTACTGCTTCTGACAGCCAAGTGCCAGTCGGAACCGCATGCTTTATCTCAAAGGGGATTCCAAGCGTCGTTGCCACGCGAGTCGTTTTGAGCGTATCGATCGGATCGCCATTTGTGAGGACCCACACCTTTGCTGCCAGCGACGAGTGCCGTTCTGTCGAGTATAAGCGGATCGCAAGGGCCGTCGAGCTGCGGCCGGATCTAGTACACGTTGTGGTTGTGTTCCGAGCAGTTACACCAAACATCTTTGTTAATGCAATCAGACGACACAAAACAAACAACAGACAGTACTATTAAAAAGTAAACAAGTTGGCAGCGCACAAAAAAAATGCCTGGCCCCTCTCCCCTCCCCCCAACTACTTTCTTTCTTCTTCAAAACTTGTGGTTTTCGCGAAGAGCGTAATTATTATTGTTTTCTTTTCGTTTTTACCAGTGCTAGAAAAACGCGGCAGTAATAGCAAGCGCAGCAAATGCTGGAAGAACAGAAAGCGAGGACATTGTCCAGAACGAAGACGAAAGAGAACTGCCGCTGCTGGCGTTGTCGCCATTGCCACCATCGGAACTAGCGTTCGTGCTGTCAGGGTTGCTGCTGTAGCAGACGCAGGCTCCACCGTTGTCGCAGCCCATTGAGTATATTCCATACGAGCATTGCTGGTTGCACTGGCTTTCAAACGCAATGCAGCTTCCGTAATCGAGAACGCCGCCCGAGCCCATTGTTGCAGTGATGAGGTTGGGCTCTCCCGACGCTGTAGACGCCGTGGGAACGCCGGCGCCTCCGCCGACTGCCCCTCCAGGGTTTTGCACCGCTGTTTGTGTAGTGGATGTTGTCGGCATGCTTGTCGTTGCAGCTGCTGTGTTTGAAGTCAAGGCTGCTGCTGTGGGCGTGGTTTTCACTGCGCCCACTGGTGTTGTGCTTGACAGGGCAGTATTTGTGTTTGGAAGGGGGGTTGTTGATGCTGCCACTGCTGCTGCACCGGCTACCGGTGTTGTCGTTGTCGCCAAGAGTCCCGCCGTTGCGGTATCTACGGCAGCAATTGCGCCGTTGGCAGGCGTGGTCGTGGTCGCTACGCCGCCAACCACGTTCTGGCGGAGCTCTAGTCTGGCGTCAGCTGCACCCGCTGTGCTTGCAAGCACTATCGCTGCAACTGCAACTGCGGCACATGTCTTGACTGCGCCTGCCATGGTTAGCTATGTCTGGTTATTCGTCGGTAAGTGATGCAGAGGGTAAAAAATGTACTAGAAAATGAGAAATAAAACTGTTGTGATAAGAAGGAAACGAATGAGAGCACCAGTTCCTCGCTTTGATTAAGCAGGTTGTTTTGTAGTTGGGGGGAAATCTCTAGTGTGAATGCCTTGGCCAATAGGAAACAAGGGTTGCCTGCTACAGAATATGCTGGGGGTGCGAGATGTTTCCCTCTAGCAAACGTTGGCTGCAATTGCCACGGTGTAAAAACATGCTTCTTCTGTCAACCGATGAACACATATGGAGCCGTAGGAGCGGAGGGGACATGCTACACTGGACTCGTGGGATGGTGACTGACTTGCTGGCCAAAAGCCCGAGCACAGGATCTAATTTTTGCTCTTTCACTTCACAGCATGAATCTGGCACGTGCCAGCCCAGAAAGCAAAGCGTCATCAGTGCTTTTATTCCAGTTGCGCAGCTCTTTACTTTTGTTCTTTGCATTTCCTTTTATACACCTTCAAACCCCCTTTTTATATCTTTTTGTTTATCGGACCTGCAATTCTAATTCGTTTCCCAATTCGTTATTGTATTCTAATTAGCAGTTCATTCTATTTCTACTCTTAGTTATTACCATTATTAACATATCATTCTAGCCTGCTAGTGCTCACACAATGTGGCCGTCCGCGTGGTCCTTCACCATGCCCTCCTGGGCTGCCTCCAATTCGCTGCAGAAGCGTCTGGTCAAGTTCCTCCTCCGAAGAACGGTCGGACAGTTCCTCAAGACCGACTTTGATGACGAGAACCTCGATGTGCAACTGAGCGGCGGCCAAGTACGACTAAAGAACGTGGAACTTTCAGAAGAGGCAAGTATCTACAGTTTTTTTTTCTCATTCAGCGCAATTTGACAACTACAAGAGTTGTATCTAAGATAGTCGTGCTTTACCGTTTGATTGATTGATTGCGGTCCATTTGTAGGTTCTTAATGACGCTATCGCAGACCTACCTATTGTCGTTAGCAGCGGAACCATCGGTTTGATATCCGTATCAGTGCCCTGGACGCAGCTGTGGACCGGGCATTGCGAGCTGCAGATAGAGGAGTTGGTCATAAAGACAAGGCTCGACAGCGATGCCGAAAGCGACAAAGGAAGCTCCTCCATGGCGGAGTCTGATATCATGAACGCCTACGGCGAGACTGGCAAGCACCGCTCGGCACGGACCAATATGGTTGAATCCATTGTAGGCACAGACGGCGGGGCTTCAATTCTGACATCGTCTGTCTATATCGCTGATGACTTTCTGCGCGCCGAAACGCTTGGGTATGGCGAAAAGGACGAAATTTTCATCAATAAGGACGTCGAGCGTCTCATTGCCAATGCTTACGAGGAAAAGGCCCAGTTCAACCGCTCGCGCAACAAGGCGGCAGCCAAGAAGGAAAGCTCCGGCCGTGCCCGTGCTACGCGTACAGGAACTGAGGACCATCCATTGTCGCCTGGCAATGAATCCAACAACGACGATGACGACGACGATGCATTTGAGGAATGCAGTGATGCCCTGCCGCATCCTGGGTCCCCCGGTGGCTCGGTAAAGGGACTGCAGGTGGTCAGCGAGATGGTCGATAGGATCATATCTGCGATAAACATACATGTCCACAGAGTCTCTGTCGAATGCGACGTAGTAACCCGCGATGACCATGGTAGGAACGTGGTGAACACTTTGAAGCTGGCAATAGACAGTCTGACATTCCTTGACGAAAAACCGGCTCGCAAAGATAACCCCTCTTCTTCTTCTTCTTCAGACGACAGCACAAGCAAACACGCACATTCTGGCCGCAAGGGGTCATCAAAGAAAAGCAGCACCACCACCACCACAAACAGCGACAATGCAAGCTCCGACAGCTCTAGTGGCACCGGACGCGACCATCCAGCAGGGATCGAGTACAAGGTCGTGAGGTTCCGTACTATGCAAAAGCTTGCTGAAATCAATGGGCTTCGCATTACAATTCAGTCAAGGTTGGCCACTTTGGGCCAAGAAGAGCCTCACACTGAAGACGCACTCTTGTCGGGATTCAGCGCTCCGATACAGGCCCACCTGCGTATTCACCGTCGCATGCCATTCTCGGAGCTTGCGCCAGTTCAGCCTAAGCATTCGAAGAAGGAAAACCGCATGGGAAGCAACGAAGAGTCTGTGTATTTGGGGCCGATGCCGGGCGAGTTCCGCAAAGCCAAGGCCAGCGAGCCTAGTCCGATCTCGCAGATACCGCTGGCGTTCGCCGAGACCAGCAGATCGCGAGCTCAAAATAGCCTGGGAGAGGATGCGACGACTAGCGGATGGGATGTAAGCTTGGAGATGGGCGATGTTGCCTGTATCTTGACGAATGAGCAGCTGGCTGTCGTTCTTGATATCGCAAGGACTATTGCGCCGCTCGTCAAGCTGAATGCTGAGCGCCACGAGATGGTCAGCAGATACCAGGGAGACGTTCAAGAAGCTGTGCTTGGACTTCCAGAAGAGCTGCTTCCGCAGCTGGCTCGGTGGATAAGCATGAGCTGCAAGCACGCATACATCATGGTTGTTCCGCAGAAAACGTCTCTTCTCGACGGCTGGGAGAACAGCAGCCTCGCTGTCCTGCGGCTGAAACTTGAAGCGGTTAAACACCTCGCGGTGTATGCCAAGGGAATAGGTGCAAAATGGGAGAGCATTCCATCCGAGTCCCAGTCGTCCGAATCGCTGCCTCAATCACCAACAGGGGTTCCTATCACCAGACCAGACAGCGCACCGCCAGGAACCTCTACGTCATACATGGACACCAAGCACTGGGCGGCGATGGCTCACCAGGCTGCAGACTACGCCAGAGCAAAGGGCAAGACGAGAAGCGATGGCAGCCCAGCCAAAGGCGACGAGGTCACTATAAGCGCATACGTGCAGAGCATCAGCCTGTACGACAACGACCCGCAGTGCTACCCTGTTGTGCGTCAGCTTGTGGAGATTGACAAGTCGCTCTTTGCGTCAGGCCAGCAGGGTCCTTGGCAGGCAGCCTTGAAGCACGGACACAAGAATGCTGAAAAGTACGATGTCTGGCTCATGTCGTCCAAAACAGATCTGGCGCTAACGGTCAACATTGGGCCCGTGGTTTTTGCTTTGAATAAGGAGCTCTCCGACCGCCTTGCGATATATCAGGATGTTTTCAGCAAGATCGCACCGTTGCAGCCCGAATCTGACCGCGTGCCTAAAGATGATCCAGTGTGGCAAGGGACAGGAGCACAGTACGGCGGCGATGTCACTGACTCTATAGAACGGCTGATGAGGAATCTCACGCTTCAAGACACGCAGAAGGCACCTTCAAACATTGCGGTTTGTAGCCCTCTCATCCGCACGTGGATCCAGCTACCAACCACCTCGGCAAACACTGGAGCTCATGGTCGTGGCGAGCTATCAAGCAACAACAGACAGGGCCGTTCGCACAACAAGAATGAGCAACCAGCGCCTGGACATTTCTGCATTGATGCCGTCGATGCCGTTATAACCAACATAGTTAATGGCGTAGCAACAAGCAGTCAGGCTAGAGACGATGTCCCCGACGGACACATGCGACTTCCACACATACAGGATCTTCTCGAGTCCCGCAAGAATGTCACTGGATCCGGTATTAGAGTCGAGTGCGAGGATCTGCATTTCTACATCCAATCAATTGAAGGAGGAGGCAACATCGACCATGTTGCGTCAGTGCATGGACCATCGAATGTATTTGATACCATCCGCGACGCCGTGTCTACTCCAAGACCACACATAGAGATAACAACAGTCGCCAACAGCAGTCGAATCGGCGCAGACACTAGCTGGAAGCACCCGCCCGCATTCGATGCGTTTACAGAGGTCAATGATGATATTCGCGTGCGCATGGCGCCTGAAACGGAGCTGTCGACATCGTTGGAATTTGAGCGGCAAGCAGTCGAGCAGTCACGGATTGTGGTTTCCTGCCATCTTCCAGAGTCCAACATTGCCCTCGATAGAGCTGTGTATCATCGGCTTAATGCGGTGCTCAACGAATTTATGCTCTGGCAATCCGTTCAGGAGCAAAAGAGCACTAACGATACAGACGACGGTAGCGTGGACGGAGGAAAGAAAGGTGGCTCTGGCGTGAGTATTTCAGTTCTAGTCGATATGCCACAGATGGTCGCGAGCATAAAGACAGGCGATATTCAGAGCACCGCTTATCTTGGCAGTGAAGGCATCAATCACATGGCTGCTAGCAAAGCAATTCCGCCAAAGTATCCTTCAGGCACTCGCCAAAGCGGCGCTTACCGCGCAGGAAGCCAGACCCGCAATCTCCTGGGCGATGGAGAGTCGCATCGTGCGAGGCTGACAAACACTCAGGTTTTCATGTCAAACGCCCTGGTGGAAAGAGGGAAGATGTACATTAGCGCAGAGGCAAACCAAATGCGGCTCTCCTCATTTGTAGACAACAGGGAGGTCGAAGCAGTGGTCAGTCATACGTTTGCTACGT
>JANBOT010000057.1:0-22860 GCA_027575385.1 Coemansia sp. RSA 2399 | reverse complement strand
GACGTTTTCGCTCCTGCAGCGGCCGCACGTAATTGAAGGCGATATTGTAGTAGCCGACGCACAAAACACACGCGTAGTGGTGGAGTGTCTAGGTGCAAATGTACAAGACGGCATGGTGCTGCTGCTCCGCAAGCTACGGTCGCAAGCGCCGCCGACTATGGACGGCATGGGGAACTACTTGCGCCCTAAAGTGCTCGATGCAAATGAAGACAGCGGATACAAGACACTGTCGGAGATCATCAGCGATGATCCAGAGACCAGCGATGTGGGCGAATGGTCGCGCCTCGTGTGAACAATTGAAATAATTTGGAGATGACAATGCATTTGATTACACTATCCAAATACAAATAATATCCACGGCACATCGTGTGTATGTGATACACATTTGTTTATTGTTTTAGATTGTATGAGAATATTCAAAAGTAATTGTAATGATCTTGTCATGAAGTCTACCTTCCATCGTTGCTCTACATAACCCCATGGTTCTGTACCTCGTTGAAGTAGCCCCTTAACGCAGCCAACCCTAGTTGTGCAGCTAGTATGCTACTACAGATGAGCATGTGCTTGAAGTCGTGGCCAAACAAACTAGATAGCGCGGTTTCTGTTGATGGTTAATACGTTGCGCAATTCAAACGAACGACTTGACAAACACTATTGAATATATTCTATATTTTGTAACGAAAAAACAGACAGACACCGTAGCTTACTATCACAATCCAAACTAGTCTAAATGTCGCTGCATCTCACATGCAAGGTTATGCTTGGTTTGTTTTTGCTTTGAGAAGGAAACCAATGGAAATGCAGAATTCAGCATTGTTGTCATTTTCGGATACCCACAGAGATTTCCTCAGTTGCATATTATTTATTTCCAGCAGTTAGGTCAAGAATACGCGGACAAAAAATGGTGGCAAAATTGAGATCCTTTATGTTTTTCCATCTCTGCTCCACTCTTCTTGAAACATTTACCTTTCTACATACTTTTCAAGCTTACGCCTTTTGAATAAAAACCCCTTCCAACTTTATTTCCTCAAAGCTATATAACAATAAAGTATGAGTGGGAGCGTTCACCGACCAACGTACATTGGTATCCACTCGCGCGACGCAAGCACCCAGGTCCTTTATGTCTCCTCGGGGATTCGACAGTCGACAGGATATACTCCAGCAGAGGTTGTCTCCAAAAGTGCGCACGATTTTATCGCCGACCCGTACAAGGACGACTACTCGACCATATACGAGACGAGCGAGGAGGAGCAGGCGGCCGATGACGAAGCCAACGCCTACGTCATGTATGGAAATATACGAACGGCTAACGGAGATCCCGTTCTGCATCGCATCACCTCGTTCAAATGCGATAACTGCGTCATCTTCATTGCAATGGGATTTCACGACATTCCGTACCAAAGTAAGAACGAACTGGAGGTGCAAATGCTCGACGGAGCGATGAAGCGTGTAAATGTGACGCGCGACAAGGGAGCCGGACAGAGTGACATTAACAACCACCAGCAGGCCGCTGCGCGTTGGAGGGAGAGAGCTGAGTCAGGGTATGGCCAGCGTGTGCCTTTGTACTGTGCGCAGTCCAGACAGATCAAGGCTGCGTTTGTGCTGGAGAACCCGTCGGCTACCGAAGTCCAGGCCGATGAGGGCACCAGGCGCCTAAACGGACCTCTTGTTGCGTTTGTTACTGGGTCCGTTGGCCGTCTTATCGACGCTGATACTTCGGATATTATGCGGCTCCCATTCCTCAAGCTGGTGGCGCCAGAGGATCTGTTGTGCGTCAGCAAATTCTTTGAAAGACTAGGCGAGACAACAGACGTACTATTCGAGACGTTTTCGCTCCTGCAGCGGCCGCACATCATCGACGGCGATATCGTAGTAGCTGACGAACAAAATACACGTGTGGTTGTAGAGTGTCTCGGTGCAAATGTGCAAGACGGCATGGTGCTGCTTCTCCGCAAGCTACGGTCGCAAGCACCGCCGACTATGGACGACATGGGGAACTACTTGCGCCCTAAAGTGCTTGATGCAAATGAAGACAGCGGATACAAGACTCTGTCGGAGATAATCAGCGATGACCCAGAGACGAGCGATGCAGGTGAATGGTCGCGCCTTCTGTAAACACTGATATTCTTTGGAGACGACAATGTTTTTGATTTTACAATCGAAACATAAATAATACATACGGCACATCGTGCGTATATGAAACGCATATGTTAATTGTTGTATCGGATTGGACAAACACATTAAAAAGTAGTTGCAATTACCTTGCCATGAAGCCCCACTGCTGATCGTTACGTAGCACCTTAACGCAGCCAGCCCTGGATGAACATCTGCTCTGTTGGTGCAGGTGAGCAAGTGTTCCAAGTCGGGGTCAAACAAACTAGACACTGGAGTTTCTGTTGATAGTTGACATATTGTGCGATCTAAATAAATAACTTGAAAAGCAATTGCAAATAATTATGACCAAATTTTACAATTTCTAAATACACAAACAGAACACGTGGCTCCTCTTCCACAATCGCATCATTGCATCACTTTCTTGGACTGATCGTCGCTGCATTTCGTATGCAGAATTAAACTTGTTTATTTCATTTCGAAAGGGAAATCAAGGAACAAACAGAATTCAGCAAGGTTGTCACATTCATATATTCGTAAGAGTGGCCACTATACACTGAGATTTCCACGGCTGCATAGTATTTGTTTTTTTTTTCCAGCAATTAGGTCAAGAGTACGTGGGAAAAAGTGGTGGCAGAATTTAGATTCTTCCTTTCATTTCCATCTCTGCTTCACTTTTTTCGTGCAATATTTACCTTTTCTTTTCACATCCATTTCAAGCCCTTGCCTTTCGAATAAAAAAAAAACCCACCCACCCTTCCAACTTTATCACCTCAAGGCTACATAATAATAAAGTATGAGCGACAAACTCCACCGACCATCGTACATTGGTATCCACTCGCGCGACGCGAGCACCCAACTCCTTTACATCTCCTCGGGAGTTCGTCAGGCGATAGGATTCATTCCCGCAGATGTTATCTCCAAAAGTGCGCACGACTTTATCGCCGACCCGTACAAGGACAACTACTCGACCATATACGAGACGAGCGAGGAGGAGCAGGCGGCCGACGACGAAGCCAACGCCTACGTCATGTATGGGAATTTACGAACGGCTAACGGAGATCCCGTTCTGCATCGGGTTACAACGTTCAAGTGCGACAACTGCGTCATCTTCATTGCAATGGCGTTCCACGACATTCCGTACCAAAACCAGCTTGCACTGGAAGTGCAAATGCTCGATGGTGCAATGAAGCGTGTAAATGTGACGCGCGACAAGGGGGCCGGACAGAGTGACGTTAACAACCACCAGCAGGCCGCTGCGCGCTGGAGGGAGAGAGCTGAGTCAGGGTATGGCCAGCGTGTGCCTTTGTACTGTGCGCAGTCCAGACAGATCAAGGCTGCGTTTGTGCTGGAGAACCCGTCGGCTACCGAAGTCCAGGCCGACGAGGGCACCAGGCGCCTAAACGGACCCCTCATTGTCTTTGTCACTGGATCTGTTGGCCGTCTTATCGACGCTGATACCTCGGATGTCATGCGGTTCCCATTCCTCAAACTTGTTGCACCCGAAGATCTGCTGTGCGTCAGCAAGTTCTTTGAAAGGCTGGGCGAGACTACGGACGTGCTGTTCGAGACGTTTTCGCTTCTCCAGCGGCCGCACATAATCGACGGCGATATCGTAGTAGCCGACGAGCAAAATACTCGTGTGGTTGTAGAGTGTCTCGGTGCAAATGTGCAAGACGGCATGGTGCTGCTTCTCCGCAAGCTACGTTCGCAAGCGCCGCCTACTATGGACGACATGGGGAACTACTTGCGCCCTAAAGTGCTCGATGCAAATGAAGACAGCGGATACAAGACTCTGTCGGAGATCATCAGCGATGATCCAGAGACCAGTGATGTGGGCGAATGGTCGCGCCTCATGTGAACACTGATATGCTTTGGAATGGCAGTCATATCATTCCAACAAACTGCTATTAACGAGAACTGCGTCCCCAGAGGGAGGAAGGGAGGGAGAGCTGACGACGATTTCGTGTGTTTTCGACTATTACGTTTACGAATAATATGAAACATTTGTTGGACAGAACTAATACATCAAGTAGTAGGCGAACATGCCTTTTCCCGGGTTTCCGACCTTCCAACAGTTCATGTGGGTATATAAGGAGGTGGAGAGGGGGTCTTTCGATTGTTGAAACCCCCAAACACACAATACCGAATCCATTGTTCTACACACCCGAGAAATCCCGAGGACAAGCAAAAGCAGCAAATGCGCTGGACAAGTGTCTACCAAACAATTCTTCTTGCGGTTGGCGCAATTGCGCTGCCAGCTTCGTCTGCAGATCATGCACAGCCTGCAGTACCGGGTCTCAGCGACGACAAGAGGCTGTATCAGGGCCCACACATGCCGCCGGGTCTGCGCCATCGGCCGCGCCTGGCATCGCTGCGCCGGCGCGATGTGCCATACGGAGGCGTGATAGCGTTTGGCGACCAAAAGGCAGCATGCGCTGGGTGTTCCAGTGTCCAGAAAGCAGACGTTGTAAAGAAGCCGCACCATTTGCTCGGCATCATCGACTTGGATCTTGGAGTTCACGTTTAACTTTTTTTTATTTTTTTATTTTTGGGGTTCCAGTCAGATTTCTTCCACGTAAGGAACACGTGAAAGCGCATGCATTGTTTTTTTTTTTTTCTTCTTCAGCTTTACATTTTGCAAGAGCTAGTCAGAAATAAAAAAAAAACTTTTATTCCTTTAGCATCGTACCCTTCTCTTAGTTATTTTTTTTTGCATTTTGCATTAATTTATTTTCTATCGATTCAGAACCATCCATAAATAGCACCTTTTTTTCTGGGGGGATGAGCTATACCGAAAACCATTCAGGGACAGCAATGGTGGCGGAAGCGGCACGCGCCAAAGAGAAGCAGCTTTCACGTGAAAGCACAAGCGACTGGCACCAGCGAGGGCGTGCAGGGTCGCACACAAGCGCTGGGGCTTCACGTGTAGCCATTTCGGAGCTTGTGCACCATCAAGACGAGGAAGAAGTTTATGCTGCCGATCGTACGATGATGGTCGAGGCCGCACAAGCACTTGAAAGCTTGCGCGGCAAAGAAGAAGAGGAAGAACAGAAGCGCCAACCTCTGTTTATTAAGCGTGTCCAGGCTATTCCGTTAGTCAATTCTGCCTTGGAGATCTATGGTCGTTCGAGAGAGTCGAGCAAGCTTTTACGAGTAAGTGTTTTGTTCTTTCCTTTATCCTTACCTCCTATGTTTTATTCGCTTAGTCTGGTGTGTGTATTGTTATGCTGAATATTCTACTTTTTATTTCCTTGCGTTTTTGATTATTTGCATATAGGTCGGAAGCAACGTTATAGAGTCTGGGGTACGCAGAATGTGCGAGCCCATCACGAAGCGAATAGACGTCTCGCAGCTCGATAGCTTTGCATGTCGCCAGCTCGACAACCTGGGATACACGATGGAGCAACACGCCCACCAGCCTGAACAAAACAATGGGGCCGAACATTGCCCGCCAAATGCCCAGTCAACGGCAATAACAACAAACCTACGCAAGCGCACAAAGGACCAGGCAGACCGACCACAGTCTCCTTCTCAGCCTAATAACTGGGTATCGATGCACCGCAGCTCCACCTCAGCCTCCGCCTCAGCCTCAGCCTCAGCCTCCGCCTTGCCATACACAAACGGAAAGAACAGGGGAGTTGCCTGTAGCCGTGACAGCAGCAGCCAACATGAAGCATCGTCCACCGGCAGCAGCAGCGGCGGCGGCCGTGGTTGGATTGTTGGTAACTTTGTTGCCTCTGCAAAGGAGCGCGCCATTGCGTACCGCGAGGACAGCATGCGGCGCCTCAAATACTGCCTTGACTGGGTCGTCTACTCTGCTGCGCTGATCAGCCAGCACATGCGCGACCTGCGAGCGCTGCTAGCTTCACTTCAAGAAGCTGCTCATATCGCGTTGTCGGGAGGCGCCACTAACAGCAACAGCTATAACAACGATGCTATGGTTCACCGGGATCCACAGCAGCAGCAGAGACAACAACACGAGTTGGCGCTCCGTCTAGCAAAGGCACGGCGAGAGATTGTCAGCGCCGTACGCAAGGCCGTCGGTGTTGTCAGCAACTATGCAGGTTCTGTGCTTCCAGGCGAGGCGCGGCGACAGGTGCGCAACTTGATTCTAGGCATGCCTGGGCGGTGGATGGCCGTTGATACTGCGATGAGTCAGTCGAGCGGCGGCTCCGGCGGCACGCCTAGCGTTGTGTCTGAAACAAATAGCGGGCCGTCATCGCCCGCTCTCGTCGGTGCTGATCTGGCACCTGCAAACATTGAGGCCACCACACGGAGAACCTTGGCGTTTGCGTCAGAGTCGTTCCAGATGCTGAACAGTATTAGCGGCGTGTTTGGCCACTTGTATGCCAACGCAGAGCGCTGGGTCGGCTCCACTGCTACCACTGCTGCTGCTGCTGATGACCAAGCACTGCCGCCACCTGACCCGTTTGCTACGTACCGCGATAGCAATGGAAACGATGCGAACTCCTCAAGCGATGGAGTCAGGCTGCTGCCAACAGTGCATCGACCACAGCGACGCTTACCGCTTAACCTGACACCGATTGACGATGGCAAGGGGAAGAAGGCAGCAGCAGCAGCTGGCTACGACAGCGAGGGTGTCGCAGCGGCTAACACAGCAACCGAAGCCATCAGCCGGCTGTCAACTACTACGTCATCGTTTGGCGAGACAAGCGAGATGCAGATGAAGCGCAGAAGCCTTCAACAGCAGCAGCCGTTGTTTGGTGGCGCTTCAGCAACGAGACCAGCCAGTGCCTCTGGTTCTACCCATGCAATGATATCGCCGCTGCTTCGTGCGTCAGGTGCTCCGGCGGCGGGGGCGGGGGCGGCATTCAGATACAACGTTGTTGCCTCCGCAGACGATGACGCTGCTGACTGGGTGGCACACAAGCGCAATCGTACACGTGAGCCCACACCAACTCGTATGTAAAAAAAAAAAATTACTTTTTTATTATACTTTTGTACAAAAATTCAGGAAATGAAAAATAAAATACCGCTGCAAACAAGCTTATTTCTTTATTTATTTATTTATTTCATTTTTGAGATGGCTTGCTTCAGCGCACTTGAGTACTCGTCAACAAGATCCTGGAAATGGCGGTTGGTGGCCAGTACCGGCAGAATGCGCTCGAGCAGCTGGCGTTTCGGCACAGACGAGCCCATGGTTGCAACCCACGCCAATTGGCCGTTTTCATCAGAGGGACTGGTGCCCTTGACCAGCGGCGGGCCAAGGAGCTCCGCCAGCCACCGCGATACACGCAGCCCATTGTCTGTGGATCTGGCCAATTGGCGCGCCAGCAGATCGGCGTAGCGGATGACCTCGTCGTCGGAACCAACAGTGTCGGAAGCCCGCAGCTGGTGCTCCAAGTGATCCAAAGTCACAGAGTATTTCACGTTTTGATCCATATTGGGCGGAACTGGAGGCACCAGGGGCTGCTTACCGTTTACTTGGTTGGTGCGCTGGTGCTGGTAGTACCCGCGCTCTTGCAAAAACTCGAGGATGCTGCCGGACGTTGTTCTGTTGTTGTTGTTGCTGGCGTGAGGCGATGGGTGAATGTAGTAGTCCGATCCCAAGTACTCGGCAGGGTCGCCGATACGCATCCATGTGCGCAGCTTTGCGTGGTATGTGTAGATGCGGCCATCGGAGAAGCATAGAACGGGGGCGCCTGTAGACAGAATATCAACGGCAGTCAGTGCAACCGTAGGCTTGTGGCGTTTCGGAGCTCTGATCTCATCATCTTTGTCTGCAGAAGATGTGTCAGCGGCTGACTGTTCCTTTGGCTGGGAAGGAGGAGGGCTGGAGAGCTGTGCGGAGTACAGGAGCGGTGCAATGGATACGTGGTCAATTGTGGCCTCAAGTGCTTGGGTGTCCCAGACAGAGAGCTGGCCGACTGAATCGAGCGCCAAGCAAAACCGGTCTTGGCATCGCAAGTGCGCCAAATGCGCTTCGCTTACAAGCGGCGCAGAAAGCCGGACGCCCGACCGTGTATCGAACCAGTGGAGCGATCCGTCGCTGAGACATGCAGCCGTCAACTGGTCGCTGGCAGCAACCATCAGCACCGCATGTGGGAAATGCTTGGTCCACACAGACTGTTTATCCGACGACAACGACGACGACGACGAGCATACAAGGCGCGAGGAACGTTTAGTCGACGGCGGCTGTTGCTGAGTGTTGTATGCAGCCACTGTGGGATAATAGCAGCCATCCCGTTGCTGCTGTGAGGATGTTGCTATGGCTTTGAGCTGCGCAACGATCTTGGGTACGCTGAGATGCACGCGAGCGGCAGAAATGGTCTGTGCGTGGACCAGCGTCTGGGGACCAAGCTGCGTCGTGGGCTCTGTGATAAACGACGATGACGATTTGCCAGCCATTTGGCGCGTGCCAAGCACTTGGGCTTCGATCCAGATTGGCGCATCGATGTTTGTGCGCGGGGATTGTGCTGGTACACCACCAACAACTACAGGCACTGGCACTGTAGATGGAAGAGCAGCGGTGGGCGCTGGCAGTGTTGCTGCTGTTGCTGCTGTTGCTGCTGGGCTTCCGCTGCCATTGCTGCTACCCAGGGCCCGCACAAGCAACGGGGCAACGCGCTTCTTGCCACTCTTTGTGCGTACGGGGGTTGGCATCGCAGTGGGCTCCGACGATACAACAGCATTAGTGGGCATTGTCGAGCTAGCAGCGCCATCCATCAGCTGCGCTATCCGCGACTCTTTTGGCACTTTGCACAGTACGGCGCCTTGCTCTTCCAGCTGCATCTGCGCAACAGACTCGGCAATAGGGCGCGGCTTCTTTGATGCTTCACGGCTCAGGTCCAACTCATCCGTATCGTCGTCATTGTCGCGTCCACGGCGCCGGCGTATCCATCCGTTCTTGGCAAGCATTTCCTCCTGCTCCTCAACTGATACTGGGTGACCCAGCTCGTCTTCGGTAAACTCGAGCACTGCAACTGTTCCGTCGAATGAGCAGGCTGCCAAATACGCGACTACAGGCTTGCCGCCTTCTGTGATGGCTCTGGCGGTGGAGTCTGACGGGGAGGGCGTGTGCCAGGAAAGATCCAGCAGATTGCCAGCAAATAGTTCAGTCGCCGCAACGATCGGCATCGACTGCGAAGTCAGCCACACTGTGACTCCTCTGTCCTGCCCGCCAGCGGCGCATATCGACGCAACCACATGTTTAGCCTTATCGTTTTGACTGCTTTTGGCTTCATCGTTTTGACTGCTGCTGGCCTCATTGTGTTGACTGCTGTTGGCTTCATCGTCTTTACCGCTGTTGGCTGGAACGCTAAAGACGCGCGGGTTGAAGCGAACGGCCTCGATGGCGGCATGGTGGCCGACAAAGGACAGATCGGCTGCCCAAGTGTCGCGCGACACAACAGCAGCCACGGGAACCTTGCCATTGACGGCATTGGCAGCCGCTACGCAGTCACCGTCGGGCGACCACGAGGGGCGGCAAAAGTACGTGGAAAAGATATTGTCAGTAAACGGCTTGGCTACAGTCGCTTGCAAGCCCCAGTCGCTTGTGCGCCAGATCTTCATCGTCCGGTCGTCTGACTGCGACGCCAAGTACTTGCCTGCCGGATCGAACGTCACCCCCTTGACAAACTGCGAATGGCCTGTAATCTTCGCCACCCGCTCAAACGTCGCTGTGTCCCATACGCATATGACGTTGTCGAGCCCGCTTGTCGCCAGAAACCGGTTATCCGGAGACCACGCTACGTCGCATACGTCAGACTCATGTCCAGTCAGCCGCCGCACAGGATGCCACATCTCCATCGAGTTGCCAACAATGTTGTTGCTGCTGCTGGCATTTGCATCCGGTGCCGCGGCTGCATCGCGTTCCCATATAAGCACTATCATATCGTCGGCCCCCGACGCCATGTACCGCGCGTTTGGCGAGAACCGGACACACATGACGGCGCCGCTGTGTGCTGTCAGCGTCGACAGAAGCCGCGGATTCTTCTCATCGACTGCGGCGGATGCCTTTGTTATCGCATGCGTGTTCCATATGCGTATTTTGTTGTCAATTCCTGCTGTTGCCAGACGCGTGCCGTCTGGGTGGAAGTCGACCGAGAATATCGTGGTCAGCTTCTTCTTGTCTGAATCGTGGTGAAGCCAATCGGGCTTTGTGATGCGCATTATAATTGTAACTGCAGCTAGAGGAGGATATTGTACTTGAGCAAAATAAATACACGAAACGCATGGGAGGAATAAAAAAAAAAAAAAAAAGATAAACTTGTTTTCTATTTTTGTTTTGGCCAAGCGTAATTGCACGCGTCACCACAGGACTCGATAGATTTCAAGTTACATGATTCGTTGATCCCGGGTTGATGATAAATCCTTTTGGAATTCCATTTCCATCAGCACGGAAACTTCATCTATCGAATCTTCTCTAAAGAACATTCGAAATGGAAACCTCCAAACTTTCTCAAAATCTGCAATCCCAAAAAGAACTAACTGAGAAAAAAAAAATCACTTGCGCGCGCAGGACCTTGATGCTGACGATGATGAGAGGTGGAGAAACAAAAAACTTGGCAAAAGGACAATAAATGACAGCTTTCCCCCCCCTTTTCTTTTCTTTTCTTTTTTCACTCTTCACTCTTTCTTTCTTTCTTTCTTTCTATCTCACACTCTTATCTTAAACTTAAACCACCCCTTTTTATTTATCTGATTATTGTATTCTTTGTCTTTTTCTATTTCCTTTTTGGTAACTCGAAATGGAACAAAGACAACCGCAACAAATGGCTTCAAGGTCACCGCAAGGGGCAATTAGGTTACCACCGTTGGCTTCGCTAATTGAAAGTGCCGACCGACAACACCACCAACGCCAACAGCAAATGCTGCATTCGCGACAACGGCAGCCTCCCCTTCCGCCTCCACCACCACCACCACCACGACATTCCTACTCTGAATACTACTCTGATCACAAGCCCCGCCATGCAACAAGTCCCTCCTTCAATGACGGACGCCGCTCGCAGTCACACTATATCCACACTGGCACACCGCGGTATACGCGCATCGACAATCAGCTGCCACCACCGTATCGGGCCAACACGGCTAACGGGATGTCTTCTACTGGGCCATACCACCAGTCGGCTTCACAAGCAATGCAGTTCCCTCCTCATCAACATGCCGTTGAAAAGGCTAGCAAGTATCTTCCGCCACCACCACCACCACCACCACCACCACCACCACAGCAAACGATTGAAAGAAGACTGTCACCTCCTCAGATCATTAGATGGAAACCGCTTGCGCAATGCAGTTCCGACCGCGTATCGATCCAGGAAACCCGCCTGATGACGGCAGCAGCAAAGGCGGCGGCTGTTAAGGCTGTGTCCTCGGCGGTAGCATCGGCGGTTAAGCGCATAGGGAAAGCCCCGAAGCGGTCTCTTGCACAGCAGCAGCAGCAGCAGCAGCAACAACACGGCTCATTGTCCTTGTCGACGGCAGCAGCAACAGCCTATTCTCCCTCTTCTTTCAGTAGTGGGACGAATGGCGGACCTCCGCAAAAGCGCGGAAAACTGTCGGCTTCCACTAACGGAGCCGACAGTTTGGACGGTGTTGGCGGAGAAAAGAGGAGCAAAGCGAATCACCAACATGGAGCATCTTCGACAACAGCAGCAGCAACAGCAGCGGCGGCAGCAGCAGCGGCAACAACAAGCGGTGCGCCCGTTGGACCAATGACGTGTGTGAACTGCGGGACTACAAAGACGCCGCTGTGGCGACGCGATCCGCGCAACCAGCCCATTTGCAACGCCTGCGGTCTGTATCTAAAATCGTACGGAAAGATGCGACCGCTTTCGCTGAAACGTACGCATAAGCAGAATGACCAATCAAATGCACCGCCAACCTGCGACAGCACAGCATCATGTTCCACTACTGCGGCTAATGGCGAAGGTACATGTCCTGGCGATGGAACGTGCAATGGCAAGGGTGGCGGCCCTTCCTGCGACGGATGTCCGGCGTACAACCAGAAGCATTTGCCACATACAACTCGCACCGCAAATGCCAATGGCGGCGGCGGAGCGCGGCGGCTTACTGCTGCGGAGCGTGCGGCTGCTATAGCTAACGGCGCAGCCACCGACGAGCATGGGAATATTGTTGGTCCGATCCCCGAGAGCGCCATTGGGCCAGGGCGTGTGCCGCCCAGTGTTGCTGAGGCTATCTCTGCGTCGCTTTCGTTGCCGTTGTCGGTTAAAGATGAAGGCAGTGTTACTACCGGCGGATCGGCGGGTTCTCGCTCGCCATCATCGACCACGGTTGTTGGCTTGGATGGCGCGACCTTGGCGACTGAGCGCGCTGTGTGCTTCAACTGCGGAACAGACTACACGCCACTCTGGCGCCGAGATGCAGAGGGCCACATTGCGTGCAATGCGTGTGGGCTCTACTACAAGCTGCACAACAAGCATCGCCCGATATCGCTGAAACGCAGCTCGATCAAGCGACGCCGTCGGGGGATGCCAAAGCAACCGCAGATGCAGGTCCAACAGTCGCTTGTGGAAGGAGATCACGAGTCTGGTGAGGACGACGATGAAGAGCAAGGGGAGTTTGAATTGCAAGAATCGCCTAAACTAATCAACGGTGATCTCCAACAGCAGCTGGAGCGGAAGCAGAATGCCGAGGATGACGAAGAATCAGTGACTGTCAGTCGCAGCGCTAGTCCTTTAGTTAGCAACGGACTACTGTCGCTGGTGAAAGCGGCTGACCTTAGCCCGCCGTTAGCCACACTGCCGACCGATCCAAACGAGGTCGAGAAACGCCGCGAGGAATTGCAGCGCGAGTGCGCAAGGCTTCAGGCGCTGCTGGATAAATCAACATCGCTGCTAGAATCCTTGAACAAAAAGGCATCGTCGTCATCGTCGCCGACTGGATGAAAGGTGTGATTTTAAAGTTTAATTTGTATTATTTAGAAAATCGACCCTGCACGCAATAGAATTAAAAAACAAGCCCAAATGTGGGGGGAGGAGGAGGAGGAAGAGGAGGAGATAGACGCACATGTATGTATATTACTTCCACGTGCCATTGAGCATAAACAAGCCATGCGGAGGATAGAAAGAAAGAAAGAATGAATGAACTGTGCGCTTCTCTCTCCCCCTTAAAAAAGATCTCTTCATCTATCTACTTTTTCATTCATACATGGTAGTTGAAAACGATGTGTAACTTGAATGGGGGGGGGAACTTTTAAGCTTTGGGTATGTCGAGTGGCTGGGCATTGTTCCCCTGATTCGAAAGGAACTTTTGCTCTTTTTAGAGAGAAGCCTCGAGTTATTGATATAAAAGAAGGACCTTTTTTTCTATTTCCTTTCTTTTGTTTGTTCAATGGGGTGTGTGTTTTCGTACAACCTTTTTTATTCATTTTTTATTCCTCTCTCTCTCTCTCTCCAAGTTTCTTCTCGCTTGACAGAATTGATTTCGCTTTCTATTTACTCACTATTTGAGAACATCAACACATCTATTCGTTTTGGGGTTTGCTATTACTTTTATCAATAGTCATATCGGCTAATCGCATCTGGCAGTGACTGTATAACTCACTCCCTCCCCTCCAGTGAAAAAAAAACCCACCCTTTGCATATACCCGAGAAAAGTAACAAAGGCGGAGACAGTAGTGAGGGGTAGATACAGTAACCATGGCACTTGAACCGGATGCGTCAACGGCTAGCAGCACCAACGACAATAACGGCGAGAACGGCAGCGGCAGCAGCAGCAGCAGCAGCGGCAAGGCCATAGTCAGCAGCAGCAACAGCAACAATAATTACAGTGGCGGCGGCGTTGTTCCAAAAGACAACAGCATAGCAGCAGAAAGCAGCAAAGAGAATATCTGCGTAAATGGGGTTGGCGGCGGCAGGGTCTCAAAGAGTCACGGGGACGGTGGCTGGCAGAACAACGACGACACTGAAGTGGCTGCATACACAAATGACCTTTTGCCAACATCACTGACTCCCACGCACTACGACATCCACTTGCGCCCAGACATCGAGTCGGGCAATGTGCCTGGGTCGGTTATGATAAGGGCTACAGTTAACAGCACTACACAAGACATAGTGCTGCATGCGGCAGCCACATTGAGCATCTCGTCGGTTACTGTGCGCAGCTCCTCGGACGCAGCGCTCATAGCGAGCGTCACAAACAAGGACGACGACATTTCGTATGACGCGCATTTGGAAATGGCAACCGTCAGGCTGCCTGTTGCGCTGGCGGCGGGTACCAATGTCGGCATCGCTGTTGCGTTCGTTGGCAAGCTGGGCGACGGCATGAATGGGTTGTACCGCTGCAAGTACCGGAACCGCGCAGGGGATCCGTCGTCGATGCTGGTGACGCAGTTCCAGGCAAAATGCGCGCGCATGGTGTTTCCATGCTGGGACGAGCCGGCTATCAAGGCGCGATTCACTCTGTCGCTGACTGTGCCCGAGCCACACACGGCATTGTCCAATATGCCAGTTGTAGACACAGTGCCGCTGGAAGGCGGGAAGCTAAAGACAGTGTACTTTGCCCAGACGCCCGTCATGTCGACGTATCTGCTTGCCATTGTGTCGGGCGAGCTGGACTATGTCGAGGGCATCTCTTATGGCGGCCCGCTTTGTGCTTCAGGAGACCTCAATGCTAACGGCGAAAGGAGGAGGCAGCCGGTGGTGTGCCGGATATATACGGCGCCTGCGGACATTGACAAGGTTGGGTTCTCGCTGGAGACGGCTGTGCGTGTGCTGGAGTTGCTGGCAGCCATGTTTGACTACGAGTACCCGCTGCCGAAGCTGGATCTGGTGGCAATACCCGAGCTGGAGGCGGGTGGGATGGAGAACTGGGGCCTGGTTCTGTTCCGCACTGTGCGGCTTTTCATAACGGCGAGAACGAGCCTCTGGATCCGACAGAAGGCAGTGTACGTGATTGCGCATGAGCTGAGCCACCAGTGGTTCGGCAACCTGGTGACAATGTCGTGGTGGGACGAACTGTGGCTCAACGAGGGATTTGCCACGTGGATCGGCATCCACGTCACAGACAAGCTGTATCCCGAGTGGCGGCGCTGGGACCACTTTGCCATTGAGGATCGCCAGGCAGCGCTAAGCGCCGATTCGCTGCGCTCGTCACATCCGATCCAGGTCAAGATCAAGGGCAGCGCCGACATCGACCAGGTCTTTGACTCGATTACGTACTATAAAGGGTGCTCGCTGATACGCATGCTGAGCGCGCACCTGGGCATCGAAGCCTTCATGGCTGGCGTCCGCGCCTATCTAGTTGCGCATGAGTATGGGACGGCGACAACCGCCGACCTGTGGCATGCGCTGGAGCAAGCATCCGGCGAAGACGTTGCAACGCTGATGTGCAGCTGGACAACAAAGATCGGATATCCGGTCGTCAGCGTCGACGCCGACTTTGCAGCCGGGCGACTGGTGCTGCGCCAGGGCAGGTACCTGCACTCTGGAATGCCGTCAGCCGACGAGGACTGCGTAGTGTGGTGGGTGCCGCTTGGAATGATATCCGCCGACATCGACAATGGGAGGCGGAGCCGCGCTGTCATGCACCAGCGCCAAGAGACTGTCGACATTCCACGCAATGTGCGGTGGATCAAGCTGAACCACGCAAACGCTGGGCTGTACCGTGTGTGCTACTCTGCCGAGGCGCTGCAGCGGCTGGCGCAGGCGATGGAGCGCGGCGAATTGCAGACAGGCGACGTCGTCGGGATCCTTAACGATACCGTAGCGCTGGTGATCAGCGGCTATGTGCGTACCAGCGCCCTGCTGGATCTTCTCGGATCCTTTGTGAAGGCTGCCGGCGACAGCTATGTGGTGTGGCAGATCGTCGGTGCCTTTCTTGAGAATCTGAACCAGACGTGGATCGAGCGCGCGCGGCCTGGCATTTGTGCGGAAATCGTGAGACTGGCGCGGTCGATGTTTGGCCCTAAGGCTGCGGCGCTTGGGTGGGCCCACCGCACAGACGATGGGCCGCTAGTTGCCCGATTGCGCTCGATCTCGATTCCGCGCGCTGGCTGGGCTGGGGATCCGCTGGTTGTTGCGCAGGCGTGCCAGCTCTTTGACGAGCTATACTCGCATCCGGAGGAGAGCGACCGCCGCCCATTCCACCACGACTTTACTGCGTCAGTTCTAGAGATCGCTGTGCGCAGCGGCCCGCGCTCCAACCATGCGCGCGTCTGCGAGATGTACGAGAACAGCCAGCGCTGGAACTTGAGCGAGGACCACCGCATGGCTGCGCTGGGCGCCATGGCATCTGCATCCGCCAACGATCTGAAGTTGGCGACGCTGGAGTACGCAATGTCTGACAAGGTGCTGCCGCAGGACCTCAACATCGTCATCGGCTACATGGTGGCTGCTGCGGCGACTGACTCTAGCAACAGACAGGTGCTGTGGCAATGGTTTACCGCCAACTACCAGCGTATTGTTGCGCGGCTTGGCGAGAGCTCTGCATTGCTGGGGCATATTGTGGGTGCGGTGATCGGCTGCTTTTCGACGAATGAGATGGCCGACTGCATCGAGGCGTGGTTCGGCGATAAGCGCACAGCAGCGTTTGACCGGATGCTTCCGCAGTCGCTGGAGTTTGTGCGGGTGCGCGCAGCCTGGTATAATCGGGATTCCGCCGATGTTGAGCAGTGGCTTTCGCTCTCCGCCTGTGACGTTTTGCCGTCCAATTAATTCACTCTCTCCCCTGATCCGCATTCTCTTACAAATCAGCATAATCTGTTTCTTTTCTGCCAAGGAACTTTTTTCTCTTTCTTTTTCTTTTTTCCTTTTTCTCTTTTCCTTTCCTTTTTTCTCTTTCGTGTCTAAATTATAACTTTCGCATTTGTTGCTTTTTCATATTTATCTTGTTCGCATTTACGAACCTCCGCCTTTAAATAAATGTCCACGCCTTGCCGCCGTCGCCTAATGCGCGACTTTAAGAGACTACAGAGCGACCCGCCTGGCGGAATTTCTGGCGCTCCCTGTCCTGACAACATAATGGCTTGGAATGCTGTTATTTTTGGTCCCGCGGACACCGCATTCGAGGACGGCACTTTCAAACTAATTCTGGACTTTGACGAGTCCTATCCGAACAAGCCGCCGTCTGTGCGCTTTGCCTCTCGAATGTTCCACCCGAACGTCTACGCCAACGGCGAGCTATGCTTGGATATCTTGCAGAACCGCTGGTCACCGACATACGACGTTGCCGCAATCCTGACGTCTATACAGAGCCTCTTGCACGACCCTAATGCAAATAGCCCCGCCAACGCAGAAGCTGCTACCCTGTATCGGGAGAATCGCAAGGAGTACACTCGCAAAGTGCGCGAAACCGTAGAAGAGTCTTGGGAATGATCCTGTTGATCCCTCTATTTCCAGCTGCCTTCTTTTTTATTTTAAAGTATTCTAGTTTTATGATGTAAATGCTATTTCCGTCAACTTATTAGTACTGTCTTTCTCGTTAAAAAGGCCTGTGGAAATGAAAAATATTTGTGCTCAACAAATTGAAAAGGAAAAATACTCTTGAAAATACTCTCTTCTTGGAATATGCAATGTGCATGATGACACTTGTGCCCTCGAACTATCAACCTGGGCTATTCCCTTCTCACAATCTCAATAGCGAGTTTTGTATCACTGCCTAGAGAAACATTATCTTTTTTGAGTTTTCCCATTATGCTCTCAGTCATATTGGCTATGAATTCCGCTTCAGCAGCATCTTCACCTTTTGAACCACAAGGAAAGCTAGTTTTGATCCAATGATCACCACGAAATGGAACTTTGTACCGACCATACAAATATTTTATAGTCATTATTAACAAAGTTGATGCGAATAATATTGATAATGTAGTTGCCATGGTCACAAAGGAAAGAATTTCAATGGCTTAAATAGTCTGCAAGTGCTTCATTTTGCATACTCTATAATCTCATTATTCAAAATTTTGTCTCATATCCAGATATTGTGATGTATGAGCATCTGAATCCAATTTCCACAATGTCCAATAAATATTTGCTGTGTCCACTTCTGATTAATGTTGGAGTTTGCTAATTTAGAATTCGTACTCCAGCTCTTTTATTTTGCAAATGCAAAAGGTGTGAACTAATGTAATTTTGGTTACTCAATATTGTTGCAGAACAAATGTGACCTCTAGACTTGCAGACCTATCTGCCATATTTTTGTTAGTTGGGCTATTACAATTGCCTCTTCCCAGCATGGACTGCTTTATTAGGATATGAATTCTATTTAGAAATCTGTCATGTGTCAAGATTTGGGAATCAACTGATATGTTGATTTCTGCTTGAACAATGGCTATATATAGTTCGCCTATCTAAATCAAGCTATCCTCACTTTTGCCAGTGTTTCTGTATCCATTTACATTTCTATTTCTGTCTTTGACCTCATATTTCCCATTGTAATTCACTTTGCATCATCATATTGGCCAATTGGCTAATATTCAAACATTACCCTTGGACAAGGCAGATTGTAGTGCAAGAAAAACTACAAATGGTAGAATAGCCCATATTGGAACATATGATACAAATGCCTGTTTCCATCCAGCTAGAAATAGATTGATTCAATTTAAATATTTTCCACAAATAGACAATGTTATTTATAATGCCAGTCAGCTGTCTGCATAGCTAGCTTGACTGTCAGTGATATAAATAAAGCAAGCATGCAATTATCCACTATAAATAGTATGAGTTGAATGGCATATAAAAGAAGCTCCAACTCCACCACACATTCTGATGTTTCTCCAGCAAAATCTTTTCACTAAACATGTCTTCTAACGATTTAATTGTAATTGCTTGTTACACTAACCCAATAACTGAGAAAGAAGAAGAGATGTTTGTGACAGTGAGAGATGGCAAAACAGATGCATCTAATATTATCAAACAAGCCAGAAGAGCTGTCAATGCTAAATTCGAAACCTGTAAGGGCAGAGTGGGAAAGATTACTACGAGGATCTAAGTTTAATGTAGCACATTTATCATAAATGACATGCTCTCTTCTCTCTCAACTACATCTACATATGAGGATTATGTGTTTTCTGCCTAGCAATATGCACAGACACAGCATCATTAACAAGTTTAGTGATTTATCTTTTATTTTCTTTTGAATAAACCTATTCAATTACAATATCAAATGGTTACCCATTCTGACCCACAGATAGTGGGACTTGTAAATCATAAACACCCTTATCTCATAGATGTGTGGCATTGTCTATCTCTAAGGTTTGGTTTAAAAATAATCAAGCTGGCAAATTTGAATAGTTGCATACTGGAACCTGGCATGTCACAGTTCGAATATCATTAATATTAGCACATTTAGTCACTTTATATAAGTAATGGTGGGATGGCAAAGGAATGTGAGTTTTTTGGTATTATGAATTATAAAGGAAATTGGTTATAAATCATGTGTGCATCCTTTGTCAAATCCAGCCTCTGCCAATTCGCATTGCATGCCATGTTACATTGCTAGCATTGCATATATCAAGGGTAGAAATTATCTATCCATTTAGTGAGTCTTAACTTGCTATTTCTAATGGTACATGTTGCTAGAGTAAATTATGAATATGAATAGAAGAACTGGTTCCATCACCTCTGCAGGGAATTAGGAGAAGATAAAGGCACATCAATGAACACATGGCTTGGTCCAAGCCTCCTCATAGGTAACCATGCTAAGCTGCATGATATGGGTGGTAGTACACTAAAAGGTGAGAAATAAGATGATAGAATTAGCAGCAAAGACCACATTACAGAGTCACATTGTCTGAGTTCAGTAAGCTTCTAACTCTAGTTGTTGAGAGATTTCTCTCCATCATCCTGTTTAGTTGCAAGCTAATACATGTAGAGCTTATAGTTGCTTTGAAACTAATGCTCAAGTATCAGACTATTGAGAATATTGATCCATGACATTGACAAAACAATTGAAATTTTATATGTTCTGTGCCACCTTTTAAAAATGGGCAAGTAAGGACTGGCTACAACTAGCAAACATCAAGCCATGTTCCGACATTGGGGGATTAATTGGACATGTTGACAAGCACAATTCTAGGCAAATACTCACAGTTCCATGCATAATGTTGCAACATAATTACCAATCCAACCTAATATCCAGATTTCATGTTTAAACAAAATTGTCTTAACAGGTAAAGCTTGGCCTAGTGCTCCAGAACAACTTGTTTCATGTTGAAACATAAGGCTATGACAATATAATGTTTTCTGGCACTGTTAACCAAGACAATACCACTATCAAATAATGAAGATGTCGGATATAGTAATGAAAACATTTTAAAATTGTGGATAGTAATATAATTTGCTAATTTGTAAAACACAGATTACCACAACATAATGCAGCATGTATGACATGTGAACTATATTCAAGTTGTAACTCAAACACTACTGGTTTTAATCACTGGTTCACCAATGACAGCATTAACCTTTAATGAAATGTCAGTTCCACGCCATCCATTTGCTACCAGCTTATTGTAAAGTATGCCTTCCAACTCTCTTCTGCCTGTATATTTGGCATCATCATCTTTTTGGTCCTGGCGGATTCTATACTCATGTGTCAATGAGGACCTACCATCAACAAGGGGGTCAGTGTATGGTATGAACACAGATCTTGGAGGATTCATTTGTATACTTTGAATTGGAATAATGCAAAAGATTATTGGTGCCGCAGATGAACAAAGATATGCAGGATTTACTTGTGCTTTTATAATCCCCAATTCTTGAGCATTCAAAAACCTGATTTGTAATTCTACAAATAGTGCAAATTCCAGATTTAAAATAGAAAACCAAGAATTATAAATATGTTTGCAAAAGTGGATGAATATATTTAAATAATGAGAGGAAGAAAATTATGTAATAACAGATAAACAGAGGTATCAGCTAACCAGCATTTATAAAGACTTGCTATACTATAATTAGCATCCCCACATATTTAGCAAATATATTTATAATGCAAGTATTCACTCTAAATATATCATTCTTAAAATAAAGATGATGTCACCTCTCACCTGAAAGTGAAGATTATATATGTTGCAGTAAGGGCAGAAGTACCAGATCAAATCAAGGTCTAAGCCTATCTACCTGCTGTGACTAGATGCTGTCTACCTATGATCAAAAATGGGGGCTCACAGCTCATATCAATGGCTGTAATAACAGAAATAGTGGAGAAATGGAGGCAACTGGTTGATTTTCTTTTTCTTTTGTTTATTGTTAATTAGAATAACAGGCAAATAAACTGTATTCTTGCAATGTTCCACCTTTGAGTTGGGAATATGCTCCTCTTGGGCAATATATATCTTCATAATGCATATTAGTTGATATCTACACATGTTTTCCCTGTAAGATATGTGTATTTGAATCTAAAATTAACAACCATGTGCCTCATACTTCTTAGTTTACATTCTACATAAATAGAGTTCTAAAAATAAAAGTGGAATCATTATTCCATCATTGCTGTCCACTGAGTTTCAAGCTGCAATATTCTATTGTCTACAAACATTAGAATGTTCCATGATCATAAGCAATTAAATTTGGAAATCACAGAATGGTAACTGAGAAGCTACTAAATTTTATGGAGATAATCATAATGCCACTTGATTGAGTATCTGTGAATAAATATTAAAACCTGTCAGTGTTTTCCATCAGGCAACAGCCTAGTCTGCAGTTGCAGAAAGGCAAGTACATCTTCAATTTTTGTCAGGGTGTGTGTATCACACAGTAAAACTTGATTCTTTTCTGACAAATGTGATTGAGTGTGGATAAAAAGAATATAATATACAAGAAAGCTGCTCCATTCTCCAATTAAATTTGTATTTTGTTCATGTTGCCCCATTCACTTATTCCATTTATAATAGTCTGTATATTTGCTACCACTTCCAAATCTGAATCTGATAGGTGTGTAGCTGTTAAATCAAATTGGTCACCATAAATAGATGCCAAGAATAGATCTATCAAATGTTGCAAATGTGACTATAAAGGATGTTACCTTCCCACCTGCATTCCCTGGTGTTTCCACAACAGTATTATTCCATCAAAGTTGACTTCCAATAAATCCTACAATGTAGTGGCTACTGTCAGCTTTATGGTAAGAGATGAATTTGTGAGTAAAACAATATATGCTACAGTGTCTTAATGATGATCCTGCAACAGTGATAAAAGGTAAAGCTGATAAATATATTGAAGGTATCAAATGTGATCATGAGCTTTTGCAAGGTGATGAAGTAACTAATGTAAGAATAAGCAAATATACTAGATACTAAATGGTGACTAATCATACCATTTACAACTAGTATGGAATGATGAATAAATAGTGTACCAGTTGAATATCATATTCTATGAGATATGATCACCACATGCATACTTACTTTTTGTCTCCAGTGGCATTCCAGAATTTCTAGTAAATATCTTTTATCCAAATACCTGTTAAACAGTTTTACTTTTTCTTCTTCTTTTGGATCAGCTTTTTGTTTGTCTCATCATAGACTCCTATAATGGTTGTATGTGCTACATCATTGACATTGTTCATTTTTGACCATACCTTTGTTCGTAGTGCATTTATTGCATGATCAGCTGTATTGGTATCTGCAGTTTCTGGTATGTAGGAAAAAGCTAATACCTTTCCCTTTTCACCTATTCTATAAACTACTTTTAATTCACCCATTTCAAAGACAATTTACTAGATTGAAACAAACTGATTGTCAAAAAATTGTTCTGAATTTATACTGCTGATGACTATGCCACAAACAGAAATCTATTTATACTTGTGCTGCAATCATTGATCATGTCTGAATGT
>JANBOT010000056.1:0-23020 GCA_027575385.1 Coemansia sp. RSA 2399 | reverse complement strand
CAACGTACTACAGTCTTGGTTGCGCATTAGGGCGCCGATAACCCGCCAAAGCAAGGAGCTGCGACAGAACGATGCGCTTCAACTTATCACCAGCGTCGTAAAACCAGTAACTTCAGATTCGCTACAAGAGATGTGCGGCATAAAATGCCAATTCTGTAAAACCCGTGTCGACGCGTGTGGCTCACAAGCCAGACAAAGTATTCGTGAGCTGCCATCGGCATACTGGAGCGAGCTAATAGATTGCTGGGTATGCCATCCTGAAGAGGACAATATCAATGTAAACGTGGATCTTTTACATGTTTTTGAACCAGAGATTGGGCAAGGGGGACCGGTAGACGACTCAGAAACAAGCTTGGAAACAGCTAACGACATTATACACCCTATGCAGATATGGATCAGTGAAACATATATCCTTGTACAAACCTCTTATTTACGACCACTACCGACCCGCGAAGTGGATTTGGCAGAAAAGGTAGGCTTTTCACTAACATGTACATCCCCTCTTGACGATAGCATCGCATTTTACATTCGGCTGTTTCACTTTGTGGATCAGCGACGCTCCATCAGTATCCCCCAGACATATTGCTACCAGCTGCGCTGCGTTCTTTTGTGTTTATATGCCTGCAAATGTTCGTGTGCAAGGGTACGCATAGTCTCATCTATATCTGTTGGTGGTCGCACGATCCTATATAAAAAAGTGCATGTCTACACCGTTCTTCTTTTCGTGTTTCGCAAGGAAAGCGCGTGTCGTGATTGTGCTAATTGCTCTCTAGAACATACCAATGCTGAATGTAAGACCTCGCTGTTGTTGGCTAATGGAAAGCAGACATTTATTTGCCTTTGTGCGAATGGGAATTATAAGTTGTTGATAATTATATGTTGTTTCTTCTTCTTCAAGAAATGGTTTATTCATATTTAGAAACGGTTCTACAACAAGTATGCTGCCCTGTGCTGCGACTGCTGTGGAAAGATACTAGGCGAGGTTGGCAGAATGGGCCCAAAGAGGCTGCATAAACTGTTTTTACATTGTATTGACTTTGTTTTTCCTGAACCGAGGTAAGTTTTGCCTGTTCTCTTGATGTCATCCAGGTGCAACATCTACTGGTCAATTTCCTAACGAATAGAAGCATGCAATCTTATCGACTAATGTAGCCAGACAATATCAGTGAGTCTGAGCCAAGTATTTTGCCGTGAAATGCTGAGTCACGCCAGCGCTCATGCTGTTTACAAGTTTGTTGTGGAGAGTCGAGATGCATGTAACCCCGTTGCAATTGTTCATCTGGCAGGATGGAATGCCGAGATACAGGCTAGATCGTCGTGTGCTGGAGAGGTTGGCGTATTCGAAAAGTGCGCCAAGGTTTTGTTTATGACAGCCGATGATGCCGAGTTCCGATCGCGTGCAAAAAAGGCGCTCGAGGATGACACAACAGAGCTCTTGTCGTTTCTTGAGGACGACTGCACCAAGCTTGTCCAGGTTCTTAAGCAAAACTCTCTTTTCATTCCGCCACAGCTACGCGCCATGGCTGGGCTGACGCGAAGCTTTTTGCAGCTGTAGCTTTGGTTTTAAATAAATAAAAAAGGGACCAATAAAAGTAAACAAAATCACACCTCTATTCTGCTCTTTATTGAAATTAACATTTACTTTAGTGGTCTCATTTTTTCTCCATTTGACTTCACACAATGACAGACTCTTACCAGCCGATGGATGAATTCGACTCCATGACCGAAAATACGTTTATAGTCATGCCCCAGCCAAGAAACGAACCGCAAAAAGGTAGAAACAAAGATCGCGCACAGCCAGGGAAGGCGGCAAAGACCCAAGAACCTGGATACGTGCAACTGTTGCAGGGAAAGGAGCCTGTGGAATCTATGCGCCTTCGCAAGGAGCTGTTTGCTGCTACGTGGCAACCACTGGAAAGGCGGCTGATGGAAATCGAACAGCAAAGCAACAACGCCGGTATCAAGGAGATCTGTGAGTTCGTAGACACGTCTTACAAGCAGGTAGAGTCGAAGGAAAGGGGTCAGCTAGCCTGTCCATTTGCCGAGATAACGACCGCGGTGACGTTTACAGGTGTGAATACAGGCGACCACAGCAAGCTATTCGAGTCTCTTCAACGCAGGCTTGTGGAGAGGGGGCACCACGTCGCACTTGTAGAGTCGCAATATTGCACTTCCCTGCCAAGCATGCTTAAGGGCATACTAGAGCAGCTGTACACAAGCATCCATGCCGGTGCGAGCGAAGACAAGGTAACAGGGCCAGCCACTAACCTGTTTTCAAAATCAATTGCGTACGACATGGGGCTTCTTGAGATATGGTGGGCGGCATTGACCAGCAAGGGACCCGACGCATGCGAAAGTCGAATTGTCGTTATTTTGCAGGACTTTGAAGGGTTTTCGCCGATGGTAGTTGACGACTTTGTTCGTATTACGACGAGATACTGCCACACAATCCCAATCGTTTTGGTGTTTGGGCTAGCAACGTCGTATGAATGCGTCCACCAGTCTCTTACAAAGCCCACCATCTCGATGCTGAACGTCGAGAGATTCAACCTGCAGAGATCCAAGCAGTGCATAGATGCGGCTATATACAACGTCTTTGTTCAAGGCTCAAGCATGCTTGTGTTTGGCGCCGAGGCTTACAAGTCGCTGATGGACCAGTTTCTGCTCTACGATTTTTCCATCACCGGGTTTATTAAGAAGCTAAAGTACGCGGCCATGGACTTTTTCTTTGCGCAGCCACTGAGCATTCTCGCCTCGATGGTTTCTGCAGACAAGAACGGCGGCAGATATTCCTTGGTCTCACAATGTCCGGTGCAATTGAGCCACGACCAGGCTGAGCTTATTCGCATGCAAAAGTCGGTGCGGGCGTTTTTAGAACGCCAACTGAAGCAAAATAGTGACGGCCAGTATTTCCAACAAGCCATCACGAGTGACAGTTTCCTCCAAGAAACGGTCCTGCCCGAGATGCTGCGCCAACTGGTATCCTACAGGCAAGGGTACTGCTTGGGTATTGACATGCTTCGCGAAATCCAAGGCCTGAGCCCAGAATCGCTTCAGAAGCCGGTCCGCACCCTTCACTACTACGGGATCAGCCAACCATTTGAAGACTGTGCGCATTGGAAAACTCTTTCTGCGGTCATACGCCGGATGAAGGTCCATGAGCTGGAGGAGCTCCTTTCACGACTCCGCAGTGCCATTTCCAAGTCGGGGCCTGTCGATTGGAGGTTTTCGGCTGAAAGAGGCGTGGACATCCAGGAGCTGCTAGCCAAAGCAGAAGCGCTTTTGGAGAACCCAGAAGAAAAAGAAGAGGTAGACGCAGCACCTAGCCTCGAACCAAAGAAGCGCATCCGGACCCGCACAGATATGGAGAGCCGGCCTTTTATTCTCTTTGACAGCGAGTCAAGCGACCAAATGCTCCAAACGCTCGACAGATGCTGCACGCTTGTTGAGACGATACTTTGTGCGTGCATCCAGCCGTATAATTCTGCTCCGTTGTACGAAATCTTTTACTACAGACACTCCTTTCTCCTGGACACTACTTTCAGCGCCCAGCCGCGTGCTGCTGTGCAAACAGCCCTTGGAAGGACAAACTACTACATCAATTGCGAGTGCTGCAAAACAGCCGACCATAACGACAGCGACGATGACGAAGAGATCCACCGCATCTTGCCAAGCATGCACGACACAAGCGTTGCATACCGCCTTCACCAAGAATGCGGTCGGCTCATCAACCTATACGACTGGTTCTCGGCGTTTTCGTCTGTTATCGAGAAGGAGACCAAGCGCCCTCGCTCTACTACGCCCAGCCAGAGCGAAATGCAGGCACGCTTCATGCGCACGGTTGAGGAGATGCGGTTTCTGGGATTCATAAAGCCGACGCAGAGAAAGACAGACCATGTCGTGCGGCTGACCTGGGGCGCGTAATGTCTCCATATGCTTTAATTTTTTTATTTTGCAACGCAGACTGAACAAAATAGCATGTGAAGGTCTAACGTCCCGCTCTAGCGAAGAGCACCAGTCACACTGAGCACGTCGTTGGCTCGAATGATTTCAACAACAACAAACTCCAAGCTGCCACTAGAGCCAACACTTTCGCTTGTCCCCTTTAGCACCCATTCGCCAGACCCAAACTTGTTACCGCCAGCTTCAAATGCTGCAGCAGCTGGCTGTTCGGGCGTTTGGATCGCGCTATCCGCATCGTCACCGCTGCTATCTGCGCTCCGGGTGGTAGCTGTGGCGGCGCGAGCAGAGATTTCTTCGTCGCTGAACGGGCGCCATTCGAACTTGTCCCTTGGGATAAACGACGCCGGGATCGATGCATTGAATGTGTCCCACAAAAGCAATCCTATGTGATCTGGCGACTGGACGTTTATGCTTCCCCTGAGCGCCATTCCAGCGATTGGCCTCCACAAAAGAAGCTTTGCCGAGACATCCAGCTGTCCAAACGGCGAATCGTGGAACATCATCGCCGTATCGCTTAGGGGCTTTACTTTCGAATAGGAAAGAACCACTCCGCGCACCTGTGGGACAAATCGCAAAAGCATGCTGTTGAGCGTTTCATGTATGCTGGCCCAGAGATCGCGGCTGTGCACAGGTGCTAGCGTCACCGTGAGCTTTGATGTACATTCGGTAAAGCTGCTTCCTTCGACGGGCTCCGGATATGGTATCGATATGCGCTTTGCTTCGGATAAATTCGTTGTGTTTTTGCTGCTGCTGCTGGCTTTCTTCGACGACCTTGACTTTTTGGAGGAGGCCTCCTCCTTGGAGCCCGACTTTCTCTTTTCGCCCATTCTTTATTCTATGGTCTATCTTTGCGCTGGCTGAATATGGTAGTTAAGGCATGAAACCAGTGGAGAATGTAAATAAAAAGAAGGGTTTGACTGGAAGTTCGGCCCAAGTAAATTGCAATGTAAATGCACAAAAGTTACTGACAAAAAAAGTTTCTTGATCCATTGATTGCAATTGCTAATCTGAATCAAAATATCCAAAAGATTGACCCAGCCATTTTTTCGATGGCTTCACGCAACATTAAGCTGTGAATCTTTCTCTTACTCGGTCGTCGATTTTTCATCACTACTATTATTTCTCAACATGGGTAAGCATCCATTACAAACGCCGCCTCAGTTACTTGGCTGATCGGGCGATGGGGACTAGGCGACAAGAAGGATACGCGGAGGAGAAGCAGCAATAATGCAAATATTGATTGTCGCATCCAACGAAATAGACCTTGTGTAAAAGTGACACAATGGATTCGCGTTTTTTGTGCTTCTAGTCCGCTACCAAATACCATTGGATCCGGGATGTGGAGGAGGATTTGAGTCCAGGCGAGACATGTTTCGAAATCCATTTTGCGGATTTACAAAATGGCAGAGCTGTTTGGCTGGCAGGAGAAGCAAACGACAGAACTTCTCATTCCGTTTCAAGAGCTGGACGCATGTCCATAGTGCCAACAAAAAGCGCTAGCGCCAAACTGCGACATTGAACGACACAGAAGCCCACCCCTCTTATTCCTACTCGCGAAAGAATGTCTCCATCCCTGTCATAATTGACAAGCCTGTTTGTTGTCAATGCTGCATTTACGCTGAGTCTCTTTATCCGTGTACTAATCTCACCGCTGACTACTTTTTATTCATCTCTGCTCTCCGTGTATATCGATGAAACAACACACAACGTCGCCATACCACTGGAAACCGTGAAAACAACGCTCCACGGACTGCTGCTCTAGGTATCAGCCGCGACTCCCGCCACAAGCGCTCTCACACCAGCGCCAAGCGCGCCCACTACCGCAAGAAGAGAAAGTTCGAGCTCGGTCGTCAGGCAGCTGGCACCAAGCTTGGCGCCAAGCGCATCCACGAGGTGCGTGTCCGCGGTGGCAACAAGAAGTACCGTGCCATGCGTCTCGAGGCTGGCACTTACTCGTGGGGCTCTGAGGCTATCTCGCGCCCTACTCGCATCGTTGCTGTTGTGTACAACGCCTCTAACAACGAGCTTGTCCGCACCAACACTCTGGTCAAGGGCTCTATTGTTCAGATCGACGCCACCCCCTTCCGCCAGTGGTTCGAGAACCGCTATGCCCAGGTTATTGGCAAGAAGAAGCGCCTGACTACCACCGAGGAGGAGAAGAGCGAGGTCAACAAGGCCCGCTCCGGACACCTCAAGGCCAAGGTCGCCAGCCGCAAGAGCACCGTTGAGTCTGCCCTTGATGACCAGTTCGTCTCTGGTCGCCTGTACGCCATCATCACCTCGCGCCCTGGCCAGTCTGGTCGTTGCGACGGCTATATTCTGGAGGGCAAGGAGCTCGAGTTCTACCTCCGCAAGATCCGCAACAAGAAGTAAATTTTCAATTTGATCCATTTTCTCTGGGTTTTATCCGCTTGGCAGACATTTGATTCCATTGCGAAAAAAATATACCAATGTTCTCTAACTAGACAGCCCACCCACTTTAGCATGGCATATCCTTTCAGAAAAGAAGTAATATGGCAGGAACTGCGAAACAGCTAACGATGTTGGTGACAAGCAGCGCCCGGACCACCAAGTGGTGCCCGAATGGTATCTCCCGATAGCTGTACGTGTAGCCGCCTGCACTCGCTTGCACATTGCGGCCAAGCACACGTAGACTGGTCGTAACTGTATCCTGCCGCTGATGGATGCTGCTGACATCAAATACCCCGGTTGTTCCATGATATGCGCCCATGGAAGAACGCACGGTTATTTCTATAGTTGGAAGAGCCGTGCTATTGTCCACCGCAGGCCCCTCTGCGGTTGATGATATGGTTTGCAGCGCAAACTCATCCAACTCTGGCCGGTACATGTCAAGATCCTCTAGAGTGAGATCGCACATGTCGCTGCTAGAACGCAACATCTTTCCCGAATCGCCCAGCACGACAGGAATGCTTGCAGTAACATCTGTGGAATGGACCGCCACACATCCGTTGTGGTCATGGCCGTTGAACACTAGCACAGGGGAAAGACAGTGCAACAGATACGCAGATGTAGTTGGCGACAGGTAGTCCTGATAGCGAACAAACCCGTCTCGGTCGACCGTCTTCGCGTTAGCAACGCAAATGCCATCGGGCTTGTGGAGAGGAATGTGCAAAAAGAGGATTAGAGGAATGTCGGGATGTTTAGCACTATCAGCAGCTAGCCCATGCACAAAGTCCCAGGCTTCGACGCGGTATTGTCGCGTGCGTGTTTTGTCCAGGTTCATCGCATTGAGGATAGCCATTCGATGAAGACGGCCATCAATATCAACAGTCCACTTCCTGTTCAGCGGTCCAAAGTTATTTACAAAGCGGTTTATATGGTAGGACCGTGTTTCATCGCCATAGCCTATATCGTGGTTTCCTGCCATATACAGGTACACGTGGTTGCTACGCATCGTTGTGTTCTGACTGTCGATCCTTTGCGAGATCCACTTGAACCGCTCTATGCGCTTGTAGTACTCATCCCGCCTCACCCACTGACTGGAGAATATGTCGCCCATCGTAACAACATAGTTTGGTTTGAACGCAGCAATTGTCGAGCCGTACACGTGGTGTAGATAGTAGTCGTTGACGAGTATGTCAAGCCTGCCGGTTCTTGGCTCGCGCTGGAGCTTGGCATCGCCCTCGATCTGTGGATCGCCATAGAGGTTGAACCTAATGTCCGGTGTTTGGCCGAACATCGCATAGATCCGGGCGTAGTTGTAAAAGTACAAGTTTGCAAGGCTCAGTGCCACCACAAAGCCAACTGTTACGCGGGAGAGCCAGAGTGGAGCCATTTTCCACCTTCTTTACCTTTCAAAAAGATAGTCTACGTGCATAGATTCAAAGCCAAGGAAGAGCAAAGAAAAAAATAAAGCGGGTCAAAGAAAAAAGTTTGCTAAAGTTTGAGTTTTAATTCTCTTGTTGACAGAATTCTCTTTGAAAGAACTTCTTAATGCCAACCCGGCGGTGCTCTTTCCTTGTTACATTTCAGCGGCGTTTATACTTACAATGCTCAACGTAAGTGGCACTTGTCGCCGGATTCAGAGACGCTCCACTTTACCTTTTCTACTTGCCAGAAACACCAGCACTGCTACGGCCAAGATAGCGCGGGCAGACGACCATGGGTTTTCCGAAGCGATTGACACGCAGGCGCGTGAAGAGATCTGTGGTAATATAGCAGAATTAAAGGTCGCGGAGCTGAACAAGCTGATGCGAAGCTGCGGGCTCACTCAGGGCACTGTGAAGGCAGACAAGATAACATCACTTGGCACGTTCATCTGGGATGCGCAAAAGCTTGCCTTGAGCCGATACAAGGACAAGAGCAAGAGCAAGCGCCTCCCACGGTCACCAGCAAAGATCCACGCTTCGTTTGTTCCCGATGAAGTGGTGTCAATTGATATCGGATACAAAAACCTGGCGTTCGCCCATGTATCGCGCACTGGAGAGGTTCTCGGATGGAGGCGTGCCGAGCTCCTGAAGGAAGCAACCTTCGAGCCCTGGACACTTGCACGCGTTGTCGAGGAATATGTGCAAAGCGCTCTGCCGATGCTCCCTGCGTCGAAATGTACTTATATAATAGAGCACCAGCGCTTCCGGTCTCAGGGATCGGCGGCAGTTACAAACTCGATCATGGTCAACAACCTTGTCGAGGCGCTTTTGTACGCCAACCTGCGCCATATTAGCGCCAAGATCCAGACGGTTAGCCCGACTCTTGTGAGCACTGAATGTGAACCCCAAATCCCTGAGATAGAGCCCGATTCAACAGCCAACGACATTGCACAGCCAAGAGCCAAAAACTCAAGTGTAAAGCCCGAGAAGAAGACCCGAGGACGTGGAGGCTCCGATAAAAAGTTGCAGAAGGAGAATGTCGCCAACATCATTGTGCAGATGGACAGCGCGCTCAGCGAGCAGAGGCAACTTACACGGACCAGGCATGGACTGATTCTGTCTGCTCTTGGGCGGCCGCTGCCACGCATCCATGCATCTGTAAAAACGGCGAGTCGAGGTTTCGATGAGCTGATGCTGAAAGAGAAAGCGAGCCTTGACACTTTGCGGGACCACCGAAGGCGGCTAATCAAGAAGGAGCGCACGATTGCGGTTGTCCAGGCGTGGATTCTGTCGTCTCTGGCCTCGCAAAAGATGCTGTCGAAACAAGCACTTGACATCGTCACCAGCGCCGCTCCCGCTACAAACAAGTTGCTGGCAAATGAGGAAAGCAACAGCGCATGGCCCTTTGTATCGGGAAAACATATAGCTTTTGCACAAACAGCCACCGAGATGTTCTGCGACGAATCGAAAAAGGACGATCTGTGCGACTGTCTCACCCAGGCGGTTGCCTGGTACCGGTGGCAGCAGAACACCGTCGGCGTCCTTGATCGCTACGGCAGCGATCTGATCACCAAAAGCAGATAATTTTGCTGCCTGTAAAAAAAAAAAAAAAGAGATGGGGTTGTTTTTATTTTTATTTTTTTTATCAAAAAAAAAATTCCTGCCAATTGTGTTTTGCTTCTTTCGTTAAATGATAAAATTCGTTCGCCTTCTTTAATTTGTCTAACGCATTTATATACACTCCGTGGCTTCCCCTTTCCTGGAGCGCTGCCATATCTTTGAACTACGAACGACAAACCTGTCGTGCTGGTGACTTTCCTGCCGTGGTGACTACTTCTGTTCTTCTCCACATTCCAAGGCCTTGCTTTCACGCGACTAGTGTCTAAATCCTTGCGATATTGCTTATAACGACACTGCTAATAAAAGGATAAACGGATACTTTTACGTGACCTGTGTGGGCAGACGCAGCCAGAAGACGGGACTCCAATAAATAACAGCGTTCGCGACAGCACGCTGGTTTCTTGTAAACATTCTGCAACAGCCCAATTAGGCTTTCAGCCGTGCAATGAACGGTAGGTTTATGTTCTGCACCAGAGTTGCTACGCTACAAAGCAAGCGTTCTTTGGGTGGGCCGTAGCGATAAAGCTGTCCCTATGATGTACTGGATATTACTAATTGCCCTTCCATGTATATTTGCTATGTATCATGTCTCTGGCTTTATCCTGTTTTGGGGAGGCTATTTGCGTAGACTCGATTCTCAATGCCAAGCGCCGGACAATGGCCAAAAAGCAAAAGGCAAAAACATACGGCACAACCACTGCCCATGCAAATGCCAATTCACATGCAAAGAAGGCTGAGAAGCAAACCTCGCACGCCTCTGCGCAGCCCCACCATAAACGCAACCACAGCCCCGCGGTAGGTAACCAGGATCCCGAATCGCCCAAGTTTGCCAGTGTCGAGCCAAACCCCAGGAATGAGCACGAGATCGAGCCTGCATCAGGCCGAGCTGAAGTCTGTTCGAGATACTCAAACAGCGACGACTACGAAGATGAACCCGATATGGACGAGGAGGATATCGAGGACTATCGTAAGGGCGGGTATCACCCGGTTAAAGTTGGGGATAACTTTAAAGACGGACGATACAAGGTTGTCCGTAAGCTTGGCTGGGGCCACTTTTCCACGGTCTGGCTTGCTTACGACCGTGAGAAGGACATTCATGTTGCCCTAAAGATTGTGAAATCTGCCGCTCACTACACAGAGGCTGCCTTGGATGAAATCGAGCTGTGTTCGCGGACCATGACGATCAGAGAGCCCCACGTCGGGAGAGACTATGTTGCAAAGATGCTGGACAGCTTTGAGTACTCGGGTCCAAACGGGAGACACGTTAGCATGGTGTTTGAGGTTCTTGGTGAGAACCTTTTGTCGTTACTGCGCAACGCCCGGCGCTACAGCTCGTTGCGCGATGAGGCATATGTCCCAAAGATCGAATCGGGTTCTTCGGGCGATACTCAGGGACCCCGTGAAACTAGAGCACGCAGTATATCAGCTGGTAGCCAGGGCAGCGGAGGCCGCAATGGAAACACTGATGACAAGTCTCGGCAAAGCGAAGGGCTTCCAATTTCCCTAGTCAGGCAAGTCTCCCGCCAACTTATTGCTGGGTTGGCCTTTCTTCACGGGCCGTGCAACATAATCCACACCGATCTAAAGCCGGAGAATGTCCTTGTGTGTATAGACGATGTTGAGAACGTCATTCGCCGTGAGCTTAGCGCAGATACCAAAGCGCTTAGCGATATTCAGCAGCAGTCAGCTCTCATACAGGCAAGCCGCAGCGTTGCCAACTCGCGCGCACCAAGCCCAGGAGGAAACGCGCCAACAAAAGACATTGGTGCAAATGCAGCACACTCCCTTGAAAGGGATCTCAACGACATTTCAATCGCTGGCACGCCAGCTCGCCTTCAGCCCAGCGTATGCGCAGAGGGCGTGGCAGATAGGAGCAGTAGCTCCGCGTCTCCTAGTAGTGTCCAAGGACTAAAGGTCAAAATTGCAGATCTTGGAAACGCTACCTGGGCTGACCATCACTTTACCGAAGACATTCAGACTCGCCAGTATCGCTCCCCCGAAGTCGTTATCGGCGCAAGGTGGGATTCAACGGCAGACATGTGGTCTTGTGCCTGTGTTATTTTCGAGCTTCTTACCGGGGATTATCTGTTTGAGCCGCACTCTGGCAGCAGATACACCAAGGACGAGGACCATCTCGCTCAGATTATAGAGACAGTTGGCCCCCTATCCAAGAAATTCGCACTTTCTGGAAAATATTCAAGCGAGTTCTTTAACCGGCGAGGCGAGCTACGGCATATTCGTCGTCTCCATCCGTTTCCGCTGCAGGAGCTTCTGCACGACGAGTACGGCTTTAGCAAGCGCGAGTCCGTAGAGTTTGCCGATTTCTTACGGCCGATGCTCGAAATCAACCCCAATCAAAGAAGCTCGGCACAGAGCATGCTAGCACACAGATGGCTTCTGTAAATAACCTTGGAAGTGAACGTACTAACCCCGCCTTCTGTGGGTCGACATCGCGACTGTTGCTTTGCACTTTCTGTGATATCATTTACATCGTGTTAGAGCTCAGTTTATCAAACCAGTAGCAATGCCAATTACGTATTTACAATTGCCACACGGACAATGTCGGCGCTGTTGACTCATGCCAGTTATATTAAGCAGATGCTGTTGACGAAGCAGTGTGGTGGCGGGAGCTTCTTTTCACAATAGTCGAATTCACATCAAGCTCGGGAATTACTGCAATGTTGACATACGGTTTGGCCATTGTGTCGTGCTTGGGTTGCTCTGGTCCGTATTTTTCCTGGTGCTAAACCTTGCTGATAGCAATGACAGAAATTATATAAAGAATGGCACATCCGAGTGCCTGACACCATACGCCTGGCTACCAATATCGTATATCTACCGGAACTGAGCGCTCTTTCTGTTTATTTGTCTAGCACCGTTTTACACAAGTCAAGAAGCTCTGCGTGGCCATCCAATATAAACACCAGTTCGCGCATATATCGACTTCAATATGACAATCGTTGGAAAAGGTAAATAGCGTATATTCTATTCATTATTTACCATGATCTCTCACGAATCAGTGCACTTAACAAGCCGCGGATGTTGGCTGTCTGTAGAAAACGTTCCGCTGGCCGAAACAGACAATGGGCAAGCAAAAGGCCGCCGACTTTGCCGAGCCTACAAGACACAAATATGCACCTCTTTCATACTGAGCAACGAATGCAAGTACGGCGACATGTGCTGCTTCGCCCACGGCCTAGAGGAGCTGAGGCAAAGACCAAATCCGCCAAAGTACAAGACGGCAGTGTGCAGAAACATGGTGCAATTCGGCCACTGCCCTTACGGGGACAAATGCGACTTTATCCACAGCTACCAGGACGACAAGCCGTGCGCTAAGGTTTGCGTGAATCAGGCTCCGGCGCAGCAGCTTCTTGTGGAGGCAAAGCCAGAGAGAATAGCGTATCCACTGAAATACTCAAACTCCCTGCTTACAATTCATGACCTGTCGGGGTTTAAATACGCGGTTCCACCAAATCGCAAACTCATTGAGTCTAGCAAACCAAACTCCACTTACGCCTGCGGAAATACAGGCGCTTCAATTGGATCTCTTTGTCAGATCAGCAGCTCAGGTTTTGGCTTGAAGCCGATAACGCCCAACTACGTGTATCCGACGACAAGCAACTCCTTTACGCTGATGTTAGACCAAGGTAGGACAGTTACATCATCTACAAGGTCCAATCGAGATGCATATTCATTTGATGCACGCGAAAGCGGTTTCTACGGCATCTTGGCTACAATGGACAGAGCTATACTGTGAAACCACAGCTGAGAACTACGAAGTGGCAAGATTACCAACGGAAAACGATCAATCAAAGTACAAGCTTGGGAGAGGAAAGCGAGAAAAGCCGCATTGCCTGCCTATTTGGTTTTGCTGTCTTTTCTTTTCCGGAAACTTGAATTAAACTTTCTATTCACTCTCTTACCCCCGTTTGTTTATTTTATAATGCCCGTATTTACCCCGGTAAATCCACCGCCGGCTCCCGAGAATGTTAACGTAGATTCATCAGACGGCAGAACGCCAGAGGCTCTTCTCTTGCGCGTGGAAGAGCAGATTCGCCATTTGGTTCAGGAATACAAATCGGCTTTGCGAACGTGGGCTGACACGCGTTTCATTGAGGCATTTAACGAATTTGACGAGCTTTGCAAACACCCTCTACTTGCGCAGTCCCAAGAGGCCCACATCGAGCGAGAATGTAGCGCATACTGTAGCGAGTATGGCGGAATGAGCATCGAGCGTTTGCGTATGTTGGTATTCATGAATGCCGGGCGTTTGTATATTTGTTCAAACGGCGGTCCTGATCTGTGCGTCGGTTTGGATGAGCTGGGATGTGTGGATCTAGCAAGACCTCGGGCACTCTCTGCACTATGCGACGAGTCTGTTTTGCACAGCGCGTTGGATTACTTTATAAAGGCTTTACGGTTTGGCACTGCGGAGGTTTCGCACTATCTCGCAATCGGGCAATGCGCTTTGCTTCTTGCCCAACACGACATGGCAATTTCGATGTTTACACAGGCATTCAGTTTGACACAGCCAAGGTTATTGACGTCATTGGCGGACGCCCAAGGCGATGACTGGATTATGTTTAGCAAAAATGCCGGTCCTCGGCAATGGTGGTGTGTTGTGGCCGCCATACACGCGTTCCTGATGCGAGGTGAAGTAGAGTTGGCGGAGTTGATTTCCCAGCATGCTTTGTCCGTGTATCCAGAGCACATCTGCGTATTATCTCTGCATGATGAGCATGGAGATGACACGGTTGATTATAGAGTACCTGCACCGCCGGTTCGGAGGCGCTTTTTACTTCCTAGCGTGCATGTTCTATCCGGGAGTAAGATCCCGCAGACATTCGTTGTGGAAACACGCATCGGCCAAAATACAGTCTCGTTGGAACGTCTAGGGTCTGATCTTTTAGATTTTTACGATCGTCACATCTCCGACGCAGCAGGTTCAAACAGCGACATGACATTTACACACGTAGAGTATAAAATCGATCAGGCTAAACAGTGCGATTCTCTGTCACAGAAAGCACAGCTGCAGGTACCAGATGAACCCTATGTTGCGCAAGACTCGAACATTGTGTGCAATGAGCCCGCTCCTATTGCTACCAAGGACGTGGGCAACGATGCTGCAGACTCACTCGATGTTGGCGAGCAGACAGCTAATATCACTCCGAACAATGCAACCAGCAGCATCAATATGATCGATGACGACGATAACCTGGCAGCAAGCGCCGATGACTCTAGTAACAACGACTCTGGTCGCGGGATCAAGCGCCTGGGATCGCACTCCGAAGATGAAATGCCAGTCAAACGCCGATCGACAAGGTTTAGTGAGCGAGCAACGTCATCATCATTGGGCGGATGTGTACCCGGTACTAATGGAACAAGCCAGGGCCAGGGGACTACAGGGGGTCCAAGGATAGCACCAGCACGTAGTAGCGCTCGCAAGGTCGTAGCTATGCTTCTAGAACAGCAACACTCCCCAGCGCTTGAAAGCGCAAATGACCGAGCAGCTGCATGGTTTGAAGGTGTCGGTGTTTCTGACAGCAGTGCTTTTAGAGCACTCTTGGAGAAAAGTACAGCTATCGCTAGCGGTTTTGCACAGCAGCAACATGGTGCTATCGGGCGCAAGCGGTCAGTATCTCATGTTGCACAGACGGAAGAGGATGCCAACGTACTTTCATTTTGGTGTCTTTCCGACAAGAATCGCAACTCGCCTGCGAAGGATTGTAGTAGTAGCACCGGGTCTTCGGATGATCGTTACAAGACCAATCGGCCGGAGCCACGGTATTTTGACTCTCTCAAACCTCTTTTCCAAATCCGGCCATCATCCGTCGCCGATCGCCCCAGCGACAGCGACAGCTCAACTCTGTCTAATCACTACAATGTGACTATCGACGAATGTCGTCATATTTTGGAGAGCAACTGCGGTGCAATGGATCTGCTAACACGGTACTTTAGCAAGCTCGTTGAGATCTTTTATTCGTCGCCAGTCAGGTTTCTAAACTCGCCACGGCTGATGCGCGTAGCATTTAGCGTGGCAACTACGTTTCACGAGCCGTTCCTCGACCGTGTTCATCGTATGCTTTCGGCCTCGAAGACATATGAAGACCATAGTCTGGCGATTCGTTGCGCAGCATTCATGTTGCTTGTGTTTACAAATGGACTAATCGAAGGCGCTGTATCGGACGCTAGTGCTATTTGCAGTTACATGCGTGGCGCCTTGATCCGACTAGTTGGAGATGCGACCACTGTTTTAGGACTTTCAACCGACGATTCTTGCATTTTGCAGTATCAGTTTGTCGAATCGTGGACGTCATACGAGACTGGTATCGTTTCTAATAACACGGATTCGGCACAATCCAGTATCGTTATGTGTCAAAAACTCATGGAAGAGGCTCTACGCAAGAACGTCGATATTTCCGTAGCAAGATGTTCGTTTTCGGGTGTGCCTGTCACATCGTCACTCATTCTGCAGCGTCGCCAACATATTTGCATCTTTTTCGATCTCCACAGGGCTGAGACGATGGCATCTAGTGGAGACGGACGCGCAGCTGCGTTGTTAAAGTCGGCTATCAAGCCATTCTCTGGTGTTGCGAACGGTGTGTTGGCATTTCCTCAAACCATTTCAGCTATTCGGCTACTGGCATCATTGCATCGCCAAGCAGCCGAAGCGGACGAAGAGGCGCTACTTATCATGTATGAGCTGTTTATTTACACGTCGCAGATGCTTGATCACAGCGCAGACGCGCTTCCTATCCCCTTAAAGCTTATTATTAGCCACTGCGTGGACTGCTTGCAGCGAATTCGACAGCTCTTTGACGACAACAGCTCCGTGTATCACCGCCTCGCCGCACTGTGCAGCAACAATTCGTTGCAGCAATTGGCAGCACAGGCGGTGGCGCTTCCGCTTGGGTTCATAAGTTATTTCCGCGTTGACCCACCTGTCGACTCCCCGCCCAGCTTGATAGAGGCTCGCTACATTGGACTGTCGCTTTGGCTGGCTGCTGTACTGACTTCCGTGCATAACAGTGTTTGCGAATCGTCAACACCTAGCGGCTTGTCTGTAGGCGAGACTGTTGAATTTGGCGGCATTTCGGATGACGATGCCAAAGTGCCATCGGATGAAGCTTTAACTGGCTCCCCCAGCGACAATGAGACGCTAGATTCGCGCGTACAGCTCATGGGTTCTTTGCATAGTTTACTTGGCGAGCGTGGACTGTGTACTTCTGCAGATGGGGCTCTGCTTTTGCAACTGCTGTCTACATGTCGAGAGAGGTTGCGCTTTGACCAGGGAAACGACGTTTATTGGGATATGGCTGCTGCGTGTCTAAGGTGTTTGTTTGATATCAAACTCCATGGCAGCAATATCGAGGCCCACCATTGCGCTCATATCGAGATGGATAAGGAGGCAGCGAACCTGGTATTTGCCCTTGTGGAATCCGAGCTGCTGGCCACGTTGCGTAGCCGCAAGGGCGCTGGGCTGCGCAGTGACCTTAAGGCGATCGTGGATAAAACCAGCAGCGTTCTAGGCGATATTGACACGACCAAATACCCACGCTTGAGCATGAATATAGATGCGATTGACGACTACTTGGATGGCCCTTCAATGCCCCTCTTTGCGCAAGTTGAGCAAGCACTCTGCGCCGACAACGGGATAACAGTAGCGACAGCGTGCCTCCCAATCACAAAGGGCATTTCTAACGTCCTTCCTGCCCATCGCACGCTGCCCTTTGTACGAGCTGTCACCCAACATGACCTGCTTCTGTCGCGCATGCGCTCTGGACTGTCGCGTGCTGTAGAGGAGTACGACAACATCATCGAGGACTACAAGCTCAATGTGGCTCTCAACCCAGACTCTGCAGAGGCCTGGTATCAGCTCGGCCAAGCCCATTCCGACCTTGCTGATGAATTGCTTCTTGGCACAGCGAGCGAAATTTTGAGCAGTAGATACGATATTGCTATATTGCAACGCTCGGCGATTTCATGTGTGGTTCAGGCAAAGCAGCTTATCCTCCCATCCCTACATGCTGTCGGCTCGTCCTCTGTACGCGCGGATAGCAGTATTTCCGATAGCAGCGTCGCCGATAGCGACGAGTCTGTGTGTGAGGATGTACAAAAGCTACGTGTCCGCATATATTTGTTCACCGCCTGTCTTCTCTATCGGATTGCGTCAAAGCCCTTGCCTCTACTGGCGTTCCAAATACTCCCGTCCAACATCCTTGTTTCTGATGACAACGTGGGCGATGAACGCCAGGAATGGGACGTTGGGGTTTGGAAGCCGACGGCGAAAGCATTATACAAGCCTTGTAGCGCAGGCGATGCTGTAGCGTCGATAACGCAGTCACTGACCAGGAGGTTCACGCGAGCACCGCCTTCCCAAAAGGTTTATTCCCTGGCATGCAGACTGCTTGCCGTTGCCTCGAGGTCTGATACAGACAGCTGGAAGAGTGTTTATATGCTAGGGAAAGCCATGGCAAAGCTAAGCGATCCGCTTTCTGCGTGTGCCTGCTATCTAAAGGCAGTGTACCTGGCTATTGCTTCGGATGGAAAGCTTTCTGGCTCCGCGACAGCTTCTCTTTCCTGCCCAGCATATACGTCAGCGCCAGCGTCGGCAGGCGAACCCGGATCTGCCGCGCCAGCAGAAACATCTAGTCACCCGATTCCGATGTCAAGTGTTCCCGAATCTGCAATCAGTGCCATCTACAAGCTGTTGTCGACACTTGCAAAACTACTCCATTCGTCTTCGCTCGATGTTGAAACGGTCACTCGGTTCATCGGCAACCTGCCATTCGCTGCAGCAAACGTGCCTGATCGTGACGAGCTGAAGGTGAGATCTGGGTCTGATTCCACAGACTCTGGGCGTGTAGAGGTGTTTAAGACTATATACCGGCTTGCTAGCCAAGTCTGTGCCACGGATAGACGGCGGTGGCATCATCGACTGGTGTTTATGTTGGCATGGATAGAGCATAACGTACTGAAGAACCCAGATCAAGCCAAACAAACGCTGCAGACAGTTCTTCAAACGCGAAGCAGTAACCGACTACTTTCAAGCTTTTACAAGCCTGATTTCGAGGCGCCGGGCAAGCATTACCTTTATTTGGAAAAGTACATTTGTCTGTACGTAGAGACTCTCGTGGCTACGTCTGACATTGAGGGTGTCCAGATTCTTTTGCGCAAGCTCAAGCGTTGCTCTGGAATGTTTTTCGATATATCCGCAATGCAGCTTCGCGTCAAAGCGGCCGAAATCTCTACGCTCAACAAGATGGTACATCGCCTTAACTGTCCAAAGTTTGTGGTGGATAACCTGGGCAAAGAGCATATCGTTTTGCAGAATGCGCTGGATGAGGATTCTGTCGCCAAGGAATACTCTGTGACTCGTCATTGTCGCCTGAACCGCACTCAATTCAATTGTGCCCGCGACTTTGCCCGTGACAACATATCGTTCTATGTTTCGTTCTCGGAGCATATCAGCAACGTAATCTCGAAAAGAGGCACAGCGGAGGATGCAGCTGTTTCAGGGACAAGCGATAACCCGAATACTTCGTTGGCCGTAGTGAAAAGCGCACAGCAAATGGTCGATCGGTATCTCGACACTGCTACCAAGGCGATGACGTTGTTTGACATTCTCCTTGAGAAAAAGAAGAAGCATTTTGACGATGCTGAAACGCTTTCCAAGCTGAATGACAACCTGGCGGACCTTTACATCCTAATATTGTCCACATATGGACAGGAGCGACTAAATGTTTTCATCCATCCTCTCCAGGACGACGATTTGGGCGAGCTCGCGAATATGTGCAGCCGCATAATATCATTGATCAGCTCCAGCCAGGACCCAAAAACCACTGGTGGAGTGTTTTGGCAACGCGTGCTATTTGACGAAGCAAACAACGAAAGCTCCCAGCAATACAAGCTCCTTGATCCGCTTTTGGAATTCAATGTCAACAAGCTTTTGGATTCGGTCCGCGACGCTCGGAGCTTGCAGCCCAACCCATTCGTTCGTAACATCTCGCGTTCAAGCATAGCCCAGGTTTCGGTACAACCAGCTCCACAGCCAACTGCAACCTCTGCTTCCGCTGGAGGTCTACACCAGCCTCAACAGCAGCCACCAGCGACTTAGCTGAAGTGTCAATTTCATGTAGACGTTTGCCTGCGAACAAGTTCAATTACATGTGTTTATTACTCTATTTAGCTAACAACAGTGCAGCTGTATGATAAGACTTCAGATCCACTAGGTGGGGTTCAAAGAGTACACTGCAACTCCTGCGCTATGGGCTTGCGTGTCTACGGAAGAAGCCGGCTATTTTCTCATAGACCAAGAATGTCACAATGTTTCCAGGAAGCACTCGCAGGAGAGCAGGGCCAAACCCCTTGTAGAATCCGGAGGCGCCCTCCAGCCGGAGAGTCTTTGAAAACACATCGCCCAAGCCAGTGTACGTGGCCATTCTCGGCGCTCCAGCTGCTGCTGAGCCTGTTGTTCCTGGTATTTGCTGGAGTCGTGATCGAAGCACTTGACTAGGATATGTTATTGCTAGCGCAAAGACTTTGGATGTCGATGACATAAGCGCGAAATCAACAGAGGTTAGATCGCTGTCAGTAGCGTGATTTTGCCGCCAGTGCAGCCTTCTCTTCTTCATCTCCTCATACGCCATAAACTGTAGACCACCATGCGCTACGCCAAGCAGGCCAGGAGCAAGGCCCTTGTAGAGACCACGGATCCCCTCGTTCCTTGATATGTGCAACAGCCCGTCGATCAACCCACGGTAGGAGGCAGGGTCGCCACGAGACGTGGTGCATATTCGTGTCTTTACAACCCAAAGGGGGTTTGCCATGCATTGAGTTAGTGCACCAGCAACCGCACCAGCAAGCAGGTGCTGTCCTGGAGACAAGGTGCTTATTCCGGACTTTGTCTCTGCAGTGTGGCCACCCGCCATTTGGTCTTTGATCCACGTATACCATGCAAAGTAGAGTCCCCAGCTTGCGCAGTTCCCCGCAAGGTTGGCTCCGAGTCCGCGATACAGCCCTTGTAAACCATCGGTGCTGATAACGTGCCGCGTTGCGCGCACTGCCCGACCAAGCACGGCCTCGTCTTGCGATGCGACGTCGACCTGAAGTCTGATCTTAACTAGATCGAGGGGGTGCATAGCAACGGTTGACACAATGGCACCGCCGACGCCAGCCAGAGCGTGATCGAACGCAAGCGAGCCCGAGAAAGAGCCAGCGAGCTGAGCTGTCTGTCCCTGTTGCATATGCTGAGCGGAAACCTGAGGCCTAATGTACAAATTCAAAAGATAGAATAAAGGATGAAATAAAATAATATAGTCGAGACAAGGCAGGACAAGAACGAGGCATGACGGGCCTTTTCATCGAAAGCGCGGTGAAAAATAACACTTGAATGTTATTTTGCGCCTTCCGCTCTTTTTTCAATGAAAACCCGCTGCGGTGGATGTGGGAAACCCATTTAAAAAAAATCCGGAGATTCTTGCCTGGTGATTGATCGGCCCTGTGGATCGGATCACCAAGGATTTTTTGTATTCTATTTTTCATTTTGTGGAAAGCGCTGGAAAATGGCCTCATCAAGGAAAGTCAACCTTCTCTTTTCAACAGTATAATATCAATTTCAGATACTTCAAAATGGTATGTTCCTGCTACGATGGATTCGCGGTTCTCGGTTATGCTGGATGGATGCGCCACATTGTAGAACGTTGTTTTTGCACTATATCAAAGGGGGAGCGCATCCATTCAAGAAGAAAGAGGCACTTTTGGCAAGGCGCATCCAACCATTTCAACACCCCACACTCAACGAGGAAGGCGAATCGACAGGATTGTCAGGCAATTCGAATGTGCAACAACATAAAATTCCAAATTCTAACATTTACCCAATCGGCCAAGGCTGTTTGTTCTCTACATTTGCTTTTTCTTTCATAGTCCAAGAAAGCAGGAAAGGTCAAGGCTCCCGAGGCAAACATTTCTTTTGGTCCCCAGGTCAAGCCTGGAGAGCTCGTTTTTGGCGTTGCTCACATCTACGCCTCCACCAACGACACCTTTATCCATGTTACGGATCTGTCTGGCCGTGAAACCATTGTGCGCGTCACAGGTACGTATCCCCCCCCCTGAAACGGCTTATTCTGCAGTGTTCTCCGCTTTGTCTCTACAGCAAACCCCAGCTTGCACGGTTTGGTTTTCTGATGCCTTTATGCTATGCTTTCTTTCCACCAGCGAAAGATGTAATCTCGGATAAGTGGTTAGCGGAGAGCGGCAGTGTTCTATTCTCATTCTTCTCTGTCCTTTTGATATCCCCCTGGAAGTGCGGTCCGCAGTTTAGCAGCAATGTCGTTATATGACTCTGCAGTTTGCAATCCTATGTTGTTCTTGTCTGTTACGTCTGGGGCACACCTCGACACACAAGCTCGAGGTTTGCGTTGGGCGACCAAGATCAATGAATGGTGTATTCTGTGCTGCTAGATGTGATGTGGGTAGACTCGATGACATGTGCTTGTAGCAACACAGCACGCCTGTCAAAGAGGCCCTGCAGTGACCAGTATTTCCGCCGTGGGTTTAAGGAAGCGGAAAAGCATGAGAGTAGAACGTTTCTTCTGCCATCTTTGGCATCTGCGCTAGCCTTGAGCATACGCGCATATGCCTTTGGTATCCGCTTATAAGCCCATCCAGCACACGTATGCCTTCTGCGCCCTTGCGATGTGGAAGGCGTGTGTATTCGGCATGATGCTAGCGGCGGACGAAGGGACTAGTGGTGATACACATACTCTTTTCTATGCCCATCATTCGCACTGCCTCGCTAATATTTGCTCAACCAATGTTCCAATGTTGTGAATTATAGGTGGTATGAAGGTCAAGAGCGACCGTGATGAGTCGTCGCCCTACGCCGCCATGCTGGCTGCCCAGGATGTCGCAGTCCGCTGCAAGGAGCTTGGCATCACTGCTCTCCACGTCAAGATCCGTGCCCTGGGCGGTACTCGCACTAAGAACCCAGGCGCTGGTGGACAGTCTGCTCTGCGCGCCCTTGCTCGTGCTGACATGAAGATTGGCCGCATCGAGGACTGCACTCCCATTCCTACTGATTCGACCCGTAAGAAGGGCGGTCGCCGCGGTCGCCGCCTGTGAGCTCCAACAAACAAAAGGATCGAAAAGAGGGTGGGCATGTCTGCTTATGTTCGAATCGCTTTTTGCCATTTGTCGGTTTGTGCAAAATAAAATACTCTTCTTTCATCGGTTGCCTTGCAGAAATTGAAAAAATACTTTTGTCGGTTGAAATGCTATGACGATGATGCCCCTTTTGCATTTTTGCGCTTTTCCGGAACAATGTGAAAGTTAACGCCAGTGAGCGTGTGTTTCTCCGGAGGCAGACGAACGCCATACTTTTCGGGAATCAGGGGAAGCGGATGCTTGTTGCGCTCTTCAGCAAGCTCCAGTAGAAACTCCTTCTCCGGTGGCGACGCAAACGAGTAGTTGACACGGCCCTGGATAGCAAGGCGCACATCCTCCATGTCGACGTCAGGCTTCTTTGCATGCTCGGCATAGACTAGGGCGTCTTGTAGCACGTCGACTGTGTACTTGTGCGAAAACTCTAGCAGTTGGTTAATGACGCT
>JANBOT010000055.1:0-23043 GCA_027575385.1 Coemansia sp. RSA 2399 | reverse complement strand
GTTGCTGCTGCTGTTGCTGTTGCTGATAGTAGTCCATCTTCCAGCTTATTTTCTTTTAAAATAACTAGACCTATCCCAGTAAGGCAAGTTGGTATGCAAGTACAAGAAGAAGAAAGTATAGCGTTGAATTGAAAAAAGTACTAGATGCGAACGAGAAAAAGAATATATTTAGAAATAGGAAGCGAGAAGTGACAGAAGGAGAGGTGTTTCAGAAGAAAGAGAGAAAAGAAAGCCCGCAACAGCACGACAGAACTCTGTCCAAAAATACACAAACAAGATATTTGACTGCACATGGGGGGAGGGATTCGCATCCTATTTTCACTCTCTTTGAATGGCCATCTCCCGCTTCTTTTCGGACGGCGCATGCTCTAGAAATAGAGAGTTGCAACTGCCGTGCAAGACTTTTCTCGTATTCTATTTATGTATGCGGTCTCAACCGGTCCGTTCGCCCTATGTTCTTTTTTTTTGTTTTCCTGCTCGGCAATGTAACTCGTTCTTGTTGCGCGAAAGACTTTTTTGCACTGTCCGTTTACCCAGATTTTAATTGCTTTTGAGAGCCTCCTAAAATAGTCCCGTCTTTGCGCATTGCCGATCGCTTCTTTGTGGCAAGGAAAAAAAAAAAACAAGGGCAAGTAAAAGGGTCATTGATTGTCCGTCAGCCCTTCGCCCAACTGACCCGCGAAATGGATTTGCTCTCCTCCCGCAAAGCAAGGCAAAGAGAAATGGTAAACAAAGACCGGAAGGCGTATGTGCTTGCGCAATTCTGATGCACGTCAAGCTCTGGTTCTTGATTCCCGTTCGGTCAAGAAAAATAAACAAAACACGAAAAAGGCAGCTTGTCAAAAGCGTGTATTATACCGTCCCCCCCCTCGCAAACAAAGATCTGTTACATTGGCAAGAGAGCAAGATCCTTCTCGTTGTCGGCGGCAGCGGCGGTCCTTTCAGCAGCGCGCGCATGGCTGACAGAGCACGCAGCCATCAGCATGTCCATGGATCCCATCAGCATCTCCATCTCCTGCTGCACGCGAAGCTCGACGCGGATCTTGGTGCGGAGGCGGATGAACAGCTCGGCGATGCGGCCCGACTGGAGCAGCAGATCGTCGTAGATGTCAATCAGCGTCTCGGTGACCTGGGTCAGCACCTGAGTGTACCGCGGCTGGTCGATGAACTTGATGATGAAGCGCACGATCGGATCCAGCGAGAGCTCGTCCCGTCCAGCCAGCGCGCTGGCAAGCGCCCCGCGGTGCACGAGCTCCTGGAGAAGCGTCACTACTGTCATGCCAGTGCGGTTGTTGGCAAGCACCGCGTCTAACGCGCGCGAGTGCTGGAACTTGCGCAAGTGCTGGTCGTAGTCGGCCAACCCCTTCCTGCGCCGGTGCTCGATGCGCAGGTCGTCGGCGGCGCCCTTGTGTGTGCCGCCGCGCACAAAGTGCTCGCGCGTGCCGTACTTGACCGTCTGCGCGGCTGCCGATTGCATGTCGGCCTGCTCCTTGGCCGACACATGCCGCTTGCGCAGCGAGAAGACGCCCGACGTCATGCCGACCGCAAGCTTTGTGTCGTCGGGCGACAGCGCCACGCTGAGCACCGGCGCCGGGTAGCTTGCGCTGTAGACCATCTTGAAGCTCTGCACGTCATAGATCTTGACGTGGTGGTCCAGCGACCCGGCAAGCAGCCGGCCGCCGCCGCTGTCCATGCACAGCGACGTCACGGTCTTCTCGTGGTTACCCATCGTCGTCAGGTGCCTGCCGCCCATAAGCGTGTCGTACAGGTGCACATTGGGCCCGCCCGCCACCGCAACGACGCCGCCGCCGGGGAACGCCAGCACGTCCTCCACAGGGTCGGCGATCTCGATTGTCGTCGTGCACGTGTTGGCGCGCAGGTCCCATAGCTTCACCGTGTGGTCGTACGACCCCGTCGCCACCATGTTCGGGTTGTCGCCAAACACGCATCCGGTCCGCACATAGTCCGTGTGCCCCTCGAGCTGGTTCACCGACGCTTGGCTCGGGATATCCCAGATGCGGACCGTCTTGTCGTCGGACCCCGACATCACGCGCACCTTGTCCGGAAGAAACCGCGTGATGTGCACCGGGTCCCTGTGGCCCTTGAATGTGCGCAGGATCGTCCTGCTGCCGGCGTCAAGTACTTGCACCATGTTTGTGTCGTCGCCCGCCACAAGCAGCCTTCCGTCAGCCCGGAACGATCCGCTGTGCGCCGGCCCTGTAAACCGCGCAAACGTCCGCTTCAGCTGCCCGGTCCGCCCGTTGTACACTTGCAGCCGCGTCGACGCTGTCACAACCAGATCGTGCGGCTTCACCGGGCTGAACTCGAGCGATGTTACCATGCCGTGCTCCTTCACCAGCACTGGCGACTGAAACCTTTTCCAGTACCCGGACTCTGGAAGCCCTCGCTTCGCGGCGCGTGCCGTTTTTGTTGTTCCAAGCGCCTTGAACTCCATGTGTCTTTTATATTTTGTCTACCCGAGGTGCGTAAGCTTAAGAATGCATTAAAGTACGATAACCCAAGGATCGAAAGGGAAAGAACAGGAACAAGCACAATTCAAATATAGTTTTTCCATGTAGCAACAGAGTCGAGAAGAAAAAAAAAAATGAACCTTGCAGGAGGGGAAGAAAAAAAAAAGTAGTTTTATGTTGATCCGTTGATCACATCCGATCACCATATGTATTTTTTATCTCGTTTGGTGCGCAATTCTCCGCCCTTTTCTTCTTTATCATTGCCATGTCCAACATTTGAATTATATACACAATCTACACCCTATCTTATTACCTGAACCGTAGAAGGAGCGCACAACCATGGCACAGCGATTCGGCAGCGCCAAGATATACTTTCCCAACCTAGTCTTCAAGATTATCCCCGATTCGCGTCTCGGCAAAAACCAGGCAGCCTTCCGCGTACCGCTCCAAGTAAACAAGCTGGACATTAAGGATTACCTGACTCACATCTACAACGTCACGGTCACAGATGTGCGCACAACCGTGTTTCCCGGAAAACTCTCGCTCAACCAGTATACTGCCCAGAAGGAACGCTCCCCGAGAGTCAAAAAGGCTATTGTAACCATAAAGGAACAGTTCGACTACCCGCAGGAGCCCGATGTGAATAAGGACTTTCAGGGCGAACAGATCGAGTACCAGACTATGCGGAGGGCCAACAAGCTCAAGGGATGGCGCATTCGTCCGTCGCTGCAGATGAAAAAGCTCGCCCAGAAGCTCAGGGAAAACGACGAGGAGAATTCGAGGGGCACGGACAAGAAAGACAGCCCTAAAATAAATTAACCCTTTCATGTTTATGTTCGTAGTTACTTCTAAAACTAGACAGCATCAATCGCTCGACATGCTCTGCACGTGACATGTCCCACACAAAACACGAGCCAGTGCCAAGGATGTGGCTCCGCGTTTTCATCCCCCACCTGGGTTGGGCGAAAAACAGATCTTGAAAAGCAACTGGGCTACCAAACCGTCTTTGTATCTTTTCCTCTAAACCATATATTTCGCGAGCTCTCAAACAAACAAGTAACCGAAATGGCCAGCCTCAGCTTTTGCACAGACTGCAACAACATGCTGTATCCACGGGAGGACAAGGAGCGGCGAGTGCTGATGTTTGCCTGCCGTAACTGCGATTTCCAGGAGGACGCAGAAAACAGCTGTATCTACCGCCACGAAGTAATGCACATCCCAAGGTACGCAACCAACAATGTAAACTGTTGTGCAAATGTCTCGTGTCCTTTTTCTTTGGCCTGAAATACGCTAACTTTCTGCGCATATTCTCTATGCTCCACAACACGTCCTGCTGTAGCGAACAGACGATGGTCATCACAGATCTGAGCTCGGATCCCACGTTGCCACGCACAAAGGAGGTGCCATGCCCCAAGTGCGACAGAGCCCAGGCGGTGTACTTCCAGTCGCAGTCCCGCCATGCTGACACGCGTATGACGCTGTACTACGTTTGTAGCAACAAAACCTGCCAGCACCGCTGGCAGTCGTGAGTTTGTTACCTCGCCTCCCCCCCTTTTTTCATACTCTGGAGATATCTAGTGTTTTTTTTGCCTTTCGGAAAGTTGCTTTCTTATTAGAAACATGCTAGTGGATTGATTTTTTAAAAAAGCAAAGAAAAATGGAGCTGAATAAAAAAGAAGAGACCAGCTTTCAAAGCACTTTTGTGTCTCCTCTTACGAAGAAGAACGGCCAAAGACGGGGGAGGGGGGGAACATAAAACGTAAGACGAGATAAGACCAGCGGCGTCAACCCTATCTTCCCGATGTAAAGCTCAGCCCGACTTGAAAAGCAAGACGGCAAGCTGGTCTACGTAAAAGTAAATGAAGCTGTTGGTCTCGTGGGTAACAAAGGAACCAAAGCTACGGCCAACAACAGCATGCCAAGTGGTGCCGTACTTTGTGTCGCACTCGCGCTTGATGTAGGCTGCGATGTCCTTCTCTTGGTTGTGCTTCTCAAAGGCTTCGATGGCAAGCTCGGTGACCTCCTTTTGCCTCTCCTCCTTCATGTCGGTGCTCTTGATGACAAGCTTGAATTCGCTCATTTTGAAATTGAAAGAAAGGAAGGGAAAAAAGGTGGCGATGAGATGTGATTAGCTTTAGGTAAAAACAAGGAAGGAAAAAATATGAAAAGTGAATTATTTTTAAAACGAAACAAACGAAAAGAAAAAAACATCAACAAAGAAAAGGGCACCCACGAGGCAGGTCATTCCAGGCTTTGGCGCTGTGTTTTGCAAACAGCACTTTCAAGCCGAGCCACGCGATTACACGAGCTGCAGGTAAAACTGCCGATTCTCAAGACCTACCCCCCGATCTTTCTGTTCGATCGCGTACCGTCTTTTCCTATTGAAAACAAATGGATTGATAGAGAGAAATGTATAAAAACAATAGGCTAGCCATAGCTTCACTCCTTGCGGTCAGCAACTACATCGCAGGCAGCAACATCCGATGCCGCCGCGCTGCCTGGTGGTGGTGACGATGTGGCCGATGTGTTGCCAGATCCAGTCGCCTTGCCAAAGATCCGCATGGTGATGCCCTCGAGCACCGGGACCTGCTCGCCGCTGATAAGGATCAGATTGAGGACCTTGCTGCGCGTGTCCTCATCCGTGCGCGAGTACTCTGCATGGAGCTTTGCGGCCTTTGTGACCAGCAGATCCTTGCTGTGCTCGTAGTAAGGCTGCGCAAACTGTGGGAGGTAGCTTGGGATCGTGCTGTTGACCGTGGTTTTGACCCGCTCTTGCACAGACTCCAGGAGCCTGTACGAGCGGTCGCTCACCTCACTCTCGTACACGTTTACAGTGTCCTTGACAGACTGTCTGAGGCCGCCAATAGTCGCCTTGCTGTTCTGCAGCTGCTGATAGTAGCGCTGTCCCAGTCGCTGCGGGAGCTTGTGCACCAGTATCGTCACCTTGCCGAGCGGCGAATCGACTGTTGACGTAGCCGTCTGTTGCTGTCCCTGGTCTTCTTGTGAAGCAGCAGCAGAAGCCTTGGCTGACGATTCGCCCTTGGCACTGCAGCTGTCGTTTTCAGGCGGTGATGAGTCTGTCGGTGGCGGCAGCACATAGTCAACCAAGTAGTCGACGCGATCCAGCGCCGAGTTTGCAGTGGACTTTGCTATGGCAAAGGTGCGGGCAACGACCGGGTACCTTGACTCGACCGCCTTTGCCTGTGTCTGCACCGACTGGATAACCTCGCTGGTGGGCTTGCCGACAATCGGGTATTTTGACTCGATGATTTCCAACGAGCGTGTGGCGTAGCTGTCCAGCACAACAATGGGCTTCTCGACTGGTTTTAGCAGCGTCCACGACTTTTCGGCAAATCCACCCACCTTCTCTGCATATCCGATGATTGCCGATGTGTATCTGTTGCTCTCGGCTATTCTGTAGATGCTCGACACTGCATCGCTGACTACCGGGATCTCGTAGAGCCTGGTGAAGAATGTCAGCTGGGTCAAGTCCGCCCTTTCCTCGGTGTCGACAGTGGATGTTTCGCTTCGCGAGTCCTCGCAGAATGCTGCCTCTTTGCTGGCCGGAGACGCGGCGAGGTGGTTGTCCTTTGAAGGTGTAATGGTATCCATGGGGTTTTTTTTTAGAAGAAGGGAATATTTTTTACTTTCAATGGGGGGAGAAAATAGAGAGCCAAAAGAGCTTTTTTTTTCTCACTCGTTCCACAGGCTAGCCCAACACTAGCGACAATGGCAAAATGGAAATAGGGGCAGAGAGGTATACAAGGAAGAAAAATGGCCGATTCTGGACTGACACAAAGGCAAATGAGAAGCAGCTTCGACAGTGACGATATGAAAATAAACAAGAGGAAGGGGGGGGGAATAATGATGAGAGCTGGTAAAGCAAGAAGACTTTTAAACAGAGCGGCGGCAATGCCTTTTTATATTTTTTTATCGGCGGAGCTTTTGTCAAATGCTGTTTTTTTTTCACTCTCAACAACCAAAGACATGCTCAGCCAAAATATCAACGCATTCGTGCATGTCCATCACCCTTTTCATGTGTGAAAATGATAATTGTGCTCCATGGATCACAGTGAATGTTCCAAATGCACTCGGTCATATCTTCAACCAAAGACGTCGTGGTGCAGGCGCACGTGAAAGCTGGCGCCGAAAGCAGTTCTTATCGTTTAAAAGGGGACGTTTACATTGCCCCTGCAGCACAGCTGTTTTTCTGGTGTTCGTTGCACATGTCTGGACGAATGGCTTGCTTGCATTGCCAACGTCTGCCTGAATCTTTCTGTCTTTTGCATGCTTTCTGCCTTCTGGCGAAACACGCGCACCACAATGGATTTATTTCAGGGCGGCAACCATTGCGCCTGATTGAATGTGCATTGACAAAAATGAAAACACGCACCTGGTGTTGTTATTGCCGGCGCCAATACAACTCCCCGTGTGGCAAAAGAAACCGAGGGAAAACTCTCCGCCGTGGAGTTAAATTGAGCACTGATACAATCCATGTTTTGGATGGCGCGGGGGTTCGATATTGCGTTGTTTCGACCCTTGTGGCATTGTGCGCAAACCAAAGGACAACGATGGCAGACTGATATGGTCTTTTTTTTTCTCCAAAGTCTAATCCGCCCCAGTTTCTCCCGCCACACGCTTTGGCACATGCTTGTAGATCCCGCTCCTTTAAATTGCGGGTGTTGCGCAATCTCTTCAAATCGCATGCCATTTCTGTTATATAAAAAACTCAGCAGGCAGTAATCATGTGAGCAAGAGCTCTGAGCTTGAAAGTGGGGGTGGATGCAAGCACAATAGGATTGTGCTAACGTTTGGATTCAGAGCTCAGAGCCATGCTGGGTGGCTCCGATTGTTGCACACAATGCGTGCTATGTGGGTGTTGACTTTGGTTGTTGATGCTCCCGCATACGCATCAGCGTCAGCGCCTCAAAGTCCGCAAAGTCCATTTCTATCCCTGGGATCTTGTCCAGATCAAGCTCCGAAATGTCTGGCCTGGCCGTCTGCCCCTGTGCACCAGAAGCACCGCTGCCACTGGAGGCAGAGGTGTGTCCAGGCGTCGCCTTTGGAGCCATGCCCGTAATGTTGTGCACAGCGCCTGGCTCTTTGCCAGCCGCCCAGAAGCGCGAAAAGCGCCGGATCTGCGGGCTTTCGTGCTGCACATTCATCAGGGCATGCGCCGCAGCAATCGACTTGAACACCAAAAGAGCCGACTGCTGCTTGCCGCGCCTGCGTCCATTTCCCGACACTGGCGCAACCACAACCTCCTCGATTTCACCAAACGGCGCAAACGCAGCAGCAAGCTGCTCCTGGCCAACGTCGCCCTCGCTCGGGTCCCAGCGGACACGGATCGACCGATCCAGCTCGTCCACATCGGCCATGACTGCAGTCGCCTGTCTCTTGCGCTCCTCCCTTTCCCGCTCGTCGTCGGCCTCCATCTGCCGCATCCTCTGAACGTGCTCCCTCATTTTCTTGTCCCGCCGCGAATCATCACGCAGCGACTCCTCGCGGAACCGGGCAGCCTCATCGTGCATGCTCTGCGCACGCATCAGCTCGGCCTCGCGTGATTGGCGTGCTCGAAGCTCGTCGGCCTCCAGCTGTGTCTTCATCTTCTTGCGGTGTCCGCTCAGCGCATCCTGCCGTTGCCGTTTGGCAAGCTGTGCCCGCCGCTGCTCGTCGTATTCGGCTCGCTTATTTGCATCGCTTAGCGTGTCATATGCGGTTTTGATGTCGTGGAATATCTGGGTTATCTCCGGTTTGTCCCGGTTTTTGTCCGGATGATACTTTAGTGCTTTGATGCGGTATGCCTTGGTCAGTTCCTTTTCCCCGGCATCGGATGCGACCTCAAGGAGCTCGTAAAGGTCGATAACCCCCTTGCTCATCTCTCACCCTCTCCTTTTTTGCTATAGTAAATGGTCGTGTGTGAAATAGAAATGAAACAGATTCCTAACTTACAGTTTGCCTAGATGGATGGATATATTTTCAATTTATACAGCCTTCGACATCAAGCAGATTCAGGAAATTGTGGTGCATTTGCTTTTGCTGTTCACGTGATATCTTGGATCGCGATGTTTTCGTGATCGCCTTTCGCGTTTATTTGTGCTTTCGTTTCTCTAACTTTTTTTTTTCACAGATACTTTTTTTTATGTAACAACACACATACACTTAGTTCGTCCTGCTTGTAGCCACATTTATCTCTAGCCTAGCCTATAATTACGAGGGGCAATGCAAAGTCTCATTTACAAAATCTTTACACGCAAGTATGCGCTTTCGCTCCAGGCAGACGCCCTTGCGTACCTGAACGAAATAATCGAACAGAACACGCTCTCGGCCGCAGAGGCTGCCAAATGGCTTGAGCTCGTAGCAGACACATGGGCGAAGCGCGAAGCAGAGCGACCACTGGTGCAACTGGACCCGCTAAAAGAATTGGTGGCTGCAGTGGCGGCAGGGACAGACAACAGTCCCGCCGCAGACGGAACAGCAGCATCCGCCAACAGCAACAACAACAACAACACGGGGGGCCAGCAGGCATCGGCCAGCTCCGATCTGTTTTCGGTCATCAGCGCATACGACATTCCGCCGTGGTGGTACGATCCGGGCAAAAAGATGTTTGTGCATCCGTTCGATAGCAAAACAGAGATACTGTCGTCGGCTGAGGCCAAGGCGGCGCTGTTCAGACAGCGCTACGATTTGATCAGGCAGCGTGTCATGAGGAATGAGAACTTTATGCCCATCTCGTTCAGCGACCAAGAAAAGGACCGCTTCTACAAGCTCAGCTCCATCGATTCGCTGCAAGGACGCGATGGTGAGCATTTCCTGCTCTTCGGCATGCTTTCGCAGCTCGAGGAAGGCAAGCTGTTTCTCGAGGACAAGGCCGGATCCATCGAGCTTGACTTTAACCAAATGAAAAGCAAAAACGCTTCTGTCAACGGCCTGTTTACCGAAAGCTGCTTCGTGCTTGTCGACGGGTACGTCGAGGATGCGGTGTTTGTGGTCGAAGAGATCGGGCTCCCGCCGCCTGAAACCAAGGAAAGAACGCGGGCAGCGTTCCCGAATGTCAACTTCTTTGGCGGGAGCCCGTCGCTCCGCACAGAGTCCCAGCTGAGGGCGATCGAGGTATCGAACGACAACGGGATTATTGTGCTCTCGGATGTGTGGCTGGACCGGCAAGAGACCATGGATGCGTTGCGCACGCTGTTTGAGGGCTTTTCGCACTCGATGCCGCCCATTGCCTTTATATTCATTGGCGACTTTTCGTCAAAGCCCTTTGTTGCCGGATCCGGCGGCACCACAAAGTACCGCGACAACATGACCGCGCTGGGCCAACTGATCGGCTCGTTCCCGGACATTGCGCGCAAAAGCCACTTTGTCTTCATTCCCGGATCCAATGACCCGTGGGGCCAAGGTGCGCTGCCCAAGCCGCCGCTTGCAGAGTTCTTCACAAAGCGACTGAGCAGCCGCCTTTCCAAAGTCACATTTGCCACCAACCCCTGCCACATAAAGTACTGTACCCACGAGATCGTCGTCTTCCGCGAGGACCTTCTCAAGCGCATCCGCCGGAACAGCGTGCTACCGCCGACAGAGAGCACCGAGATTGCAAAACACCTTGTGCGCACCATCGTCGACCAGGGCCACCTGTGCCCGCTGCCCCAGAGGATCCGCCCCATATACTGGGCCTACGACCACGCGATGCGCGTGTATCCCACGCCCGATGTCCTGATCCTGGCCGACCGCTTCGACTCGTACTCTGTCAACTACGAGGGCTCGCAGTGCATCAACCCCGGGTCCTTCTCTGCCGGCGACTTCTCTTTCTTCATGTACTATCCGGTCTCCCGTACGGCCCAGTACAGCAAGATCCCAAAGCAATAGCCTCGTTTCCTCATTGTTTGGACTGTTTTGAGCGTTGTATGTTGTTTCCGAGAAAAATAAAAAAGAAAGGGGCTAATCCCGTCTATTGATTCAGCGCTTCAGCGACGTGTTGCTCTAAGCGTAGTAGCATGGCGACACAAGCATGTCGGTCAAAATCTCCAGCTGGTTTGACGCAAACCTCTTGCGATCCTCGTGCCATGTATCCATATGCGTGCGCCTGAACTCGGCAAACGTCCTCTGGATGGTCGCCTGGATCGGGTTCGGGTCGTCGATGCATTCGGCCAGCTGCACAAGAACCTCGGGCATCCAGTCGGGGATGGTGTAGGGGAAGGCAAGGACAAGGCACGACAGCCCCAGCACACCCGCATGTCGCGTCGGAATAAGCTTGCTGTAGGCTGCCGGGTTCTTTGGCTGCCGCCCGTTCCGCAGGCGCGGGAGCCGCTTGGTCAGCTTTGCCGAAAAGGCGCGGCGGATGTCGAAAATCACATTGCTGCTGGCACACTTGATCATGCCTGTCAGCGCCGCCGACGCTACCTGCCGCACCTCGACGTGGTCATGGCCCATGAACTGCACCGTCGTATCGACTATGCGCGTGTGCATTTCCTGTGACAGCGTGAACCGGTTTGTAAAGGTCAGGATGTACAGGAGCGGCAGCATCTGCGCTATCAGGTGCCGCGTGCTTGTCGGGTCTTTGAGCAGCCCGAGGATGTCGGCCACCACGCTCTCCGATAATTGCGGCGTGCAGAGGATCTGCGCGTAGAAGTGGAACAAGCCCTTGGCCGTTGACGCAATGTCCTCGTCGTCGTGCCATTCTTGTAGACTTGCAACCAGCGGCAGCACCAGCGACAGGCTCTTTATGGCTAGTCTTCGTGAACTGTACGCAAAGAACGACAGCAGGAAATCAAGCAGTGTCTTGCTGCCGCGGCTAAACTCGGATGCCCCTTCATTCGACGGAACATGGTCGGCCTTCCACTCCGTGATCTGGCTGCCTATCCTCTCGATAAGCCCACGGGTCCTCTGGGTCCCTTCCCAGTACGAGTAGTCGCAGCCAGTCGATCCATAGCGTGCAAGGTCTTCGATGGCTACATTGGCCTGTGCATATGCCACCGAGAACTCGAGTGAACAGAGCGTACTCATTACCCCTCCAACCGACACCCTGACTTGCTCGTACGGATGCGCCAGCGCCTCAAACAACCGTGGCTTGCTAGCAATGATGGTCGAAACAATTCGCCAGTCCCACGTCGCAAGCAGCGTCCGCAGGAAATCTAGCTTTGCCGCCTCGACAAACGGCGTCTCTGCATGCGGGTCGAAGGGCCGCCCGTAGATAAGCAGCTTCAGTAATGGCAGGAAGCGACGCGGATCGCGCCGAGCAAGCGCAAAATGCAGACCTCTCTGCCAAAAGTGGATCGAGTCGGGCCGAAGGTTGGCCAGCACCACAGTAAGCAGCGGTATCACCTTGTCCCACAGCTTTTGCAACGACGCCTTGGCCCAGTGCTTGGAGCCACGGAGAAGTCCGCCGATAAATTCTGCTGCTGCTCGCTGCGAGAAAGGATTCTCGAAATCGCGAGCCAGTCGATCAAACGACGGCCACGCTGTCTCCAGCAGAGGCAGATCAAACAGCGCAAACAGCTCCGTGTACAAGAACGTGCGGTTCAGTCCAATAACATCACTTTCAGGCGCTCGGGAGCTCTCAAGAGAAAACAGCTTTGCAATCCGGTCCCACTTTCCTTCGGCGAACACGACCTGCTTGACAGCATCGTACGCTTCCTGGGATTCGGGATCGATGCGATCGTACGCCATAGCCTCGCCAGGCGGAGGAGGAGCATACGCCTTAACTTCCCGCGGCCACGCAAACCAGCCCCACGCTGGGTTGTCAATAAATGGTTCCGGCATCTCAGAAGAAGAAGAAGAAGAAGAGGCATAGTTGGCCAGTGCTCGTTCGCACAAATCCATGTACGATTGCTTACGGAAAATATGGTTGTTTTGGTGCTCACTAGTATCGAGTATGACACGGCGTTCGTTTACTGAGATCCCGGGGCAGTTGTTCTTGCTGCGCTTTCTGATCTTGCTCAGAAGCCGCGTCAGGTTTATAGCCGCCGTTTCGCGGAACAGCAGCAGGTCCGATGTGAGGTAATCGGCAAATGTGCTGGCCATATGTGGGTCGATTGGCGAGTAGACGGCATTGAGTTGGTTGAGGTATGAGCCAGCAATCGCCGCAAACCGCCACGTCGTGCCTGCGTCGCGTATGATGGCGATAAGGCCGTTAATAAAACCTCGCTCTTCCTTCATTGCTGTGTCAACATATTCTATGCGCTTCTCGTGATCTGCTCCGATCATAGCAGCCATTCGCGAGTCTACATCGTCTCCGAGTCCGTTTACAAGTTCAATCGTGCGGGTCTGCATCTCCTGTACAGGCAGTGGCGGGGCAACGAATATGGCCAGCCAGAGCGCAAGGTCTCGGATCAGCTTCTTGACAGTTGGCTTGTCCTCGTGCTGAGCACGACACAGTACAAGCGCCACTTTGGAGAGATAGCTCCAGTCGCTTCGGCAGAGATTGCGGATCGGGCCGACATTAAGCGCATTGACCGCGCCAGTCATACGTTCGGGATCGCTTGATCCATTGTCCTCGAGCTCGTTCAAAAAGACCGGTATGAGCGGGAACTTCACCTTTGGGATCGTGTAAAACACATTGCGGATCACGTTCACCGCATACGAACGGACCTCCGAGTACTGCGAGAGACAAAAGTGAGCGAGCTGGGACGACAGGTCATGGTGCAGCTGGTTTATCTGTATAAAGTGCGAGTTGCGTAGCATGCGTGCTTCGTGGATCGTCATGGCGCACCGGACCGCATAGTAGCGCGGAATAACACACGTTGAGTAGTCGATGGCAAAACTGTCGATGCCAGATTGGCGTGCGCGCTTATTGCTGTCGTATGTGTTCCGGTCCGTGCCGTAGTAGCACAAGAATGCCTCTGCCAGAATAATCAGCTTTTTGATGATCGCCACGTTGTCCTCGTTGCTCTTCGCCATATGTTCCATGGCCCTTAGCGCTACCTGCCCAATAGACTCGCGCACCCCCTCGATTTCCTTGTACCCATCGCCTTTTCGGTCGGTAAAGGCATATCCTGCCGGGACCTGGCCATCCAGTCTAAACAGAGACGGTATGCCGCTGGTGCTGTCGATGCCGGCTATATGGTCAGGAAGCCCTTCAGCGTCAATATGAGCTTCTGGAGGAGGAATTGCCGTGCTTATACCGCGCAGTCCGTATGTAAGAGCCGATAAAAGGCTATGGAGTTGTACCTTCTCCGTATTGCTATGCTCCTGCTTCGCAGAAAGCTCGTCAATCATCTTGTTCAGCTGGCTGACCCTGGGAACGATGAGTACACGCACAAGCTCAAGAATCGCCTCTCTATCCTCCGCGCTAGGCACATGCCACTCAAGCGCCTCAAGAGACTCCGAGACCGGGACATGCTTGCCCCAATGACGGAAGTGGGCCTTGTGGAACTCAGGATCCGCCCACACGCGCTTTGGCACGCTGCGGCAGTTGTCGCTGCTGTCTGGGTATATCGCAGCCAGCGCGGAGAGAAGCCCTCCCAGCATGGTGCACCCAAGCTTGTAAACGTGGCGCGACAGACACTTGTCGAGAAGGAGATTTATAGTTGACACGATCTGGCCCTTGTACCTCAGTATGTGCGATGCACACAGTCGCTCGGACAACGACGAAAGAATCGACGCATACCAGATAAGAGTGGTCTCGGAGTGCGTCGTTGAGCGCTTGCTTAGCGACGGCACAGAGCCAACACCGTTGCTCACTTCCTCCTTGATCCGCTCGCAGCATAGAGGCAAGAGGTTTTTACATGCGCTCTCTGGAATAGCAGAAGCAAACTCTCTTACAATACAGCATACGCCGTCTAGGGCCGGCAGGCTGGTGACACTGTTTACATAGTTTGTAACCAGACGCGCGATCATCGGGTGGTACCGCTCGCTGCACTGGAACATGACCAGCCTTGTTGCGCGTGCGGTGACCATGTACAGCTTTATGTCCGCAAAGGACACCATGCCGTTGGTCCCATCCAGGTTGAACGACATGTTGTCAGTCAGCATGAACACGCGATGGAAATACTGGTCGATCCAAGTTTCAAATTGTGCGGTGCTTGAGCGTACCATCCACTCGATCTCCTCCATATCCGTCTCGGGCACAGCCTCTTCAGCGCTGGTGTCGCCGGCAGCCTCTGATGGCGCTCCAGACGACATTGCGGGTATCGGGACATCACCATCCACCGGAAGCTCTTCGAGAACAACGCCGTTGGCGCAGATATCGGCAATAAACGACAGAGAGAAGAACGCCTTTGTTGGGTCGTTGACATCGATTCCAGGAAGGATAAGAGTCAACAACGGAGCCACGTGCTGAGCACCTTCAGGATAAAGCTCAAAGTTCGAAAGCGTTGACGCAAGCTTGGCCAGCGCACGTATAGCCGAAATCACACGGTGGGTTTCTGTGACTGCGTCTATTGCTGTGTACAGCGTATCCAACAGCGGCCTAAAGATGAGGTCTGGCTCGACCTCTGCTAGGTATTTCAGCGTCGAATGGCTTAGGCTCACGAGCTCCTCGCCCTTTGAGAAGAGAAGCATCATCGCCAGCGTGCGGATGGAAATAACAAAGCGGCGACGGATGTTACGAGGCAGGCGAGCGCTAGGCAGCACCTCTGTGTCCTCCTTGGCCTCCTCGCGACTGCGGTTCAGAAGCTCTTTGGAAATTTGGCGCAAGAAGCGAGCAAGTATTCCGCTCCAACTGCCACTGTTTGACGGATGGTAGAATGGCTCAATCATCTGTACCAGCTGCTCAAACTGCAAAAGCGTCCCTCCTGGGCTGTCGTCCTGAAGAGTAAAGACGATGAATCTGGCAAAGGTCGCCGCCTTGTCCTCGCCGACGGGCAAGCTGCCGTTTTTGGGAAGCCGATAGATGATCGAGGTGCCTCCAAGGGCAGTTGAAAAGCTCCTTGGCAGCGGAGTGGTGCTGCGATCGAGCGGAAGGTTGAGCAACTGAAGACCGGTTGCAAAAACAAGTCTGAGCTGTTCAGTCGTAAGCCTCAGGTGGCCCTTGTGCTCGATTATCAGAAGCGTCACGATCTTCATCAGGTACGCGTTATAGCTCCCGGTGTTCATGTTAAACGACCAGAGCGAGAATATAGTTGGCAGCCAATCTTCAACGCGCTTGATCTCCTTGGCGCCTGCCCTGGCACCGTCGTTTGGCTCTAAGCGTGAGCTTGGCAAAAAGAGATAGAGTAGCTGCAGAACCGCAGACTGCCAGTCGTACGAATTGAACTGTACTTGAGGCAGTAGCTCCTGTAGTACGTCGCCAGCCGCTGCAGGATCGAAGAACCTAGATCAGATATGTGAAGGGCGAGAAAACGATGAGACAATGTACGTTGCCAATATGTGCAAGGGTTTCGAAAGCAGGCAGTATGAGGTGGAGAGAGGGAAGTATGTGGTTTCGGTACTTACTTGTTGGCGGCCTGTGCTAGACCGACAAGAAACGAGCATTTGGAACTACAGATGACGGAATTGGAATAAATAATAGCATGTGCGTATGTGAGTTAATGTGCGATGCTGCAGTGCATAGCGTATTTAATATTGGTGATCGCGCGATGAAAAATCATAAATTGCGAATGCAGCAGGCTTACATGTCTGGTTACTTACTTGCGCGTGAGTGGGTTGTGGTGCCAAGCCTTCGGAAATACCTCGGCCTTGATGAGTTTGTATAGTCCGAACCAGTCAAGAGTGAGCTCCCTGGGCGTGATACTCTCGTCCTTTCTACAAGTTAGCAAGGTTGCACACAGCGCATACGCTTATCAGAAGAATACGAACCCCCAAAAAATCAGATCATATACGCTTGGTGAGCACACAGCTCGGTGCATGGCAATCAATCGGCAATTGAGACTGCATAAGGTTACCAGATAATTGGCGAGCTGTATCTCGACTACAGGACACGCAATAGAACAGAATACTTACAAGAGGATGTCCGTCAGCGTTGTGCAGCAGTCCCAGAGCAGGGTCAGATCAAGCGACTCGTGTAGGATCAGTTCGTATATCACCTGGCAAAGACGGATGCGCACCGGCAATGAAAGCCTGATGTACGAGCTACATGCAGTTATGCAAGACAAAAGACAAAGGATGAAGCAGGAACAAGAATCAGTACAATGTGTCAGAAGGGAGTGAGTGTATCGGACAGTAATATCGTGAGAGCGAGATATGAGGGCCTGAATAAGCGCACGTCTCGTATTGCTGTGTCAAAGTGCCATGGTTAATAGTGTGCTGTATTGTGCACTGGGCTTGTCGACCTGCTTTGCCACAGGCAGAAATGTGAATTCAAAGCTGGCTGCTTTCTTTCGAAGGCATGCCAGCGCCAACGCTGTGCATTGTCGCGTGGCATTCTGGGAGGGAGGAGAGGAACATACGCTCTTAGCAGCACAACGAGGTGGTTGAGTGTCGGGTGGTTGTTGCTGAGAACAGCACGCTTGAATTGGGCAACAAAAGAGCGCTCGAATTCAGCAGCCTCATCGCCGACATTGTAAGGCAGAGTAGGGACCCAGTCGAACTCTCCAAGTCTCATTCTCGGTCCAATATAAGCAAAGGGTAAGCGTATCTAGTAGAATAAGCTTGCAGGTAAAATAGGATTAAAGTATGAGGAGAAAATCTGGAGAAGAGAAAAAGCTGCTGCCATGCGTGACGCCTTGACAAAAGATGTAACGCAGGCCCTGGTTGCTATTTTTGGCTTTGCACAGACGCTTACGTTGCTTGTGGCAAAAACGCGGCCTGCTTTATTTCCAGAAAGTGCGCTGGCGTAAGCGTTTGCGGAGCGATCTAGTGTGAGGCATCTGGGATGACGTTGTCAGCCCTCCCCTCCCCTCATCGATTGCGGACGTTGATAAAACTTGTTGTTCGCGACTGAAAAAAAGCACACAACGCGCAGAAGGAAAGGAACACAAGGAGGGGCTCAGGTTCAATTTCAGGGACGAAAAAAAAAACAAGTCGCACAAAACGCCATTTAATGATAGGGGGAGGGGGAAATAAAACTTGGTTTTTTTTTCTGAGACCACTGCTCACTTGCTTTTTTTTCTTCTGCTTTTTTTTCGTTATTTCTTCTATTTAGTTGTTTTTTTTTTCGGTATTTTCTACTCTTTTCTTTTTGGCTCTGCAAAGAACGCGTATTTCTTAAATAGACAGATTCTGCCAAATGGTAAGCATTTGCACATTTATTTTCTTGAATACTCCGACCGCGGTGTATGCCACGGGCTTCAAACTCAACCATCCCTTTTTGCCATGGGATAAGCAAGCCCGCGGTCTGGACGGAAGCAAGTGATCAACAGTTTTGTTTTTATGCGACCTACACTGCGTCCCTTCTTATACCGTTTGTGTCCATTGTTTTGTTTTTGGTTTATTGTAGAGCTCGTCAGACTCAGACGACGGAGCGCCACTGTCCGCGAGAATGACCAGCGGCAACGGAGCCAAGGCTCCGAGCGTGACGAAGAAGAGCTTTGTGTTCTCCTCCGATAGTAGCAGCGACAGCGATAACGAGCCCCTTGCAAAACGAAGCCAGACGGGGCGTTCCAAGCGGAAGCCCGTGGACGGCAGCACCAACAGTGGCAGCGAGTCCGATGTGCCATTATCCAGCAAGTCCAAGGTTCCAAGGATTGCATTGCCCGGTGGGCTTGTATTGCCCAAAACGGCCGCTATGGCCGCTGCACTTGGGCACAAAACCTCAAAGTACAATGGTAGCAGCCCTCCTAAAAAGATAAAGAAGGACAAGTCGGTAAGTCAAAGATGTTTGTTATGCTTAAGATTAAGTGTTGCTACGGCTAGGTTTTTGATTTGTGCTTGTTCAGGAGACAGCAGTGATATATATTGAGAGACTAGCTAAAACCATTCTCCCCCCACCCGAATATTTTCTACTGCTAATTCCAATTTCCTCTCATTTTCTAGGCGACCGTGACGACCAAGAAGGAGTCAAAGAAGGTATCGAAGAAAAAGGAGTCACGCGTCAAGAAGGAAAAGGGCATTGACAGCAACGCCAGTTTGGCCAGCCAACTGATCGACCGCAAGCCGCTGATCAAGGCAGAGTCGTCGCTGACGCCAGGGTCGACGAATGGAAGCGAGGCGGACGATGACGAGGAACACAAGTGGTGGCTGGAGACCAAGGGCGACGACGGGCCCAAGTGGCAGACGCTGGAGCACAGCGGCGTGATGTTCCCGCCCGAGTACACGCCACACGGCGTGCCCCTTGTGTACAAGAACTCCGACATAAGGCTTGCGCCGGCGGCAGAGGAGGTGGCGACGTTCTTTGCTGCGGTGCTGGGCACAGACCACGAGAGAAACAAGGTGTTCCAGAAGAACTTTTTCGACGACTTCAAGGAAGTGCTCGACGAACACATGCCCGGCCACGCAATCAAGGAGTACAGGCATTGCAACTTTTCGCGTATCCGCGCACACCTCGACGCAGAGTCTGCCAAGCGAAAGTCGATGACCAAGAGCGAGAAGGATGCGGCCAAGAAGGAGAAGATGGAGATCGAGGAAAAGTTCAACACATGCATGCTGGACGGGCGGCGCGAAAAGGTCGGCAACTTCAGGATCGAGCCGCCGAGTCTGTTCCGCGGCCGCGGCGCACACCCAAAGACCGGGAAGCTCAAGAAGCGCGTCATGCCCGAGCAGGTCACAATCAACATTGGCGCAGGCGCAAAGGTTCCCGATCCGCCGCCGGGCCACAAGTGGGGCAAGGTGTGCAACGACAACACGGTGACGTGGCTGGCGATGTGGAAGGAGAACATCAACAGCAACACAAAGTACGTGTTCCTTGCCGCCGGCAGTTCGCTGAAGGGCCAAAGCGACATGCGCAAGTTCGACAAGGCGCGCAACCTGGTGCTGGAGATCGACAAGATCCGCAAGCAGTACACGGCGGACCTCAAGAGCAACGTCATGGCCGACCGCCAGCGCGCCACCGCCATGTACCTCATCGACCGCTACGCGCTCCGTGCGGGTAACGAGAAGAACGACGACGAGGCCGACACCGTAGGCTGCTGCTCGCTGCGCTGCGAGCACATCAAGTTGGAGGCGCCAAACATCGTGCACTTTGATTTCCTGGGCAAGGACTCCATCCGCTACCAGCGCACCACCGACGTCGACAAGCAGGTGTGGAAGAACCTGAAGATCTTCCAGAAGGGCGAGGACAAGCAGGACTCGGACATGCTGTTCGACCGCCTCAACACCACGCTGCTCAACAAGCACCTGCAGACGCTGATGTCAGGGCTTACCGCCAAGGTCTTCCGTACCTTTAACGCGTCGTTTGTCTTCCAGCAGCAGCTCCGGAACACGCCCATGCACGGCACAGAGGCCGAGAAGATCCTTGCATACAACAGGTCCAACCGCGAGGTGGCAGTTCTCTGCAACCATCAGCGGTCCGTGTCAAAGGGCTTTGAGGGCCAAATGACCCGCATCGAGGACAAGATCCTTGCCGCTCGCTACCAGCGCCAGCTCCTCAAGGACTATCTTCTCGAGGTTGCGCCCACGCTGAAGAAGAAGCGTCCCGATCTTGCGCAGCACGAGCCGGGCGTCACCAGCAAGTGGGTCAAGGCGTATCTCCTGGCCACGTGCGAGCAGGACCGCGACAAGCTGACAAAGAAGTTCGAACGCGACAACGAGAAGCTGAAGGAAGCCGATGAGCCGCAGCTCCCCAAGTCGCATCTCGACGAGAAGTTGGCAGAGCTCGATGCGCGGGAAAAGAGCATCAAAGACGGATCGTACGTGGCGGAGCCCCCCGTGGCAAAGAACGCAACCAGCGACAAGGTTCTGGAAAAGCTCGACAAGCTCTCTGAGCGCATTAAAAACATCGAGCTTGACAAGATCGAAAAGGACGAGAACAAGACCACCGCTCTGTCGACGTCCAAGCTCAACTACATCGACCCGCGCATATCCATTGCGTGGTGTAAGAAGTACGGCGTGCCCATAGAGAAGATCTTTAACAAGACCCTGCGTGAAAAGTTCACTTGGGCCTTGGGCGTTGACGCAGACTGGACCTTTTAAAAAAAATTACTTGTTCACTGGGTTTCCTTTCTTTTGTTTTCTTTCCTTTTTGCAATATTTCTTCGGGGAGTTTTCCCCCTCGCCAATACAGAACCCTGCTTGTGCTTCGTGACTGATATCTGTTCTGCAAACAGCGATGCCAGGGGGGTCCCTGCTGGATCCGAAGCATATGTAATGTCGGGAAAAAAAAAAGTAGATAGTAGATAACTAGATTACTGATAAATGAAAGTAAAAATGGTTAGCGTGTGTGGTCCAGTGAAAGAGGCGAGCGTTCGGTGCAGTTGATGTGGTTGACAAAGGAATAAACGGAAATCGCAGAATAGAACCGAGTCGGGTGTGTGTTGTGTAGGTGGGAGAGATAGACGGAGAGTAAACGCGTTTCGAGTGTGTGGTCCAGCGAAAGCAGCGAGCGTTCGATGTGGTTGATGCGGTTGAGGGTGTAGGTGAAGAATAAACGCGAATTGTGAAATAAAACCGAATCGGGTGTGCGTTGTGTAGGAGAAAGAGCAATAGGCGGATTAGAGCACCGACGACGGAGAGTAAAAGCATTTTGAGTGTGTAGTCCAGCGAAAGCAGCGAGCGTTCGATGCGGTTGATGCGGTTGATGCGGTTGGGGGTGTTGAAAAAGAATAAACGGAAATCGCGGAAAAAAGAAGAAAGAAGAAAGATTAGTGGGCGTTTCAATAATAAAATAGATGCGCATAATACAGATAAACGAAGCAAAGCAGAGACAAGAGAGGTTTTGAACTTACGGTTGACGCCGCTTCGCACTAAGCTGTGGAGAGCGGAACTTTGTAGCCAACATTATACTCTGTGCAGAACTCCTCCTGCACAGTTGGAACGCTATAACGTCCAGGGAAAAATAAGTGAATTTAGGAATGCTGCTGCTGCTGGTGGGTCTTTTTTGAGCGGCGTTTTTTTCTGGGCTGCTCTGAGCTGCTGTCAGGTCGTTTTTGACGGCCGCGGGTCTTCGTGACCTTTTCGGTTGGCTCATTCGGAGTACCGCATCTGAATCGTTCAGGTCGCTGCCCATTTAAATGAAGATGGTGACGAATGTGTCTGAAATTCAACACTGCTGGGTCGTTTTTGAGCGGCTTTTTTTCCTGGGCTGCTCTGAGCTGCTGTCAGGTCGTTTTTGATGGCTGCGGGTCTTCTTGACCTTTTTGGATGGCTCATTCGGAGTACCGCATCTGAATCGTTCAGGTCGCTGCCCATTTAAACGAAGATTGTGAAGAATGTGTCTGAAATTCAACACTGCTGCAAGGTCGCGATTCCAATACCTGACAGTAGGCTCACCCTTGGCAGAAGATTTTCCAGCACCCACCATGTACTCCACGCATTTTTTGTTTTTACACATTAGGAGTCCATGGGGGGTCACTGTTGGATGCTTCTTTGCCCTGTAGGGCCTCGGATTCGGTACTGTTTTGTCCGTTTTTTCGAGCCTGTCTTCACAGCAGCCTGGGCAGATCGTTGATGTCAGATACTCATCCAGTAAAAAGACCTGGAACTTGTGCTTTCGCAGCATACGACGCATCCCCACTCCCCTGATAGGCTCGTGGAACCGGTTCATGCTGGCGGACCAGTTCCCCAAGATCAGTACCGCCTCGGATCCAAACTGTTCACGCAAAAGATTGGCAAGCCTATGGTCTGCCCACTGGCTGTTGAGGTAGGCAGCCATCCGCAGCTGGCGGTGCAGTGGCTTCCTGCCTGACTGGCTGCTGGTTTTGGTGCAAGAATAAAAAGTGCTCAAAAGCACCCACTCCTTTCGCTGAGCAGTAACAAACTCCCTGAAACTTGCTGGATCCACTGTGGTGTATGAAACCCTGCGTAGGCGTTCCTCTGCTTGGAAAATAGCATTTTCAGCATAGTTTTTTTTGGCTGCCTCTCGAATCCGTTGAAACTTGCCCATCCTTGTCCACTTTGCGCGCATGTTCCGAGTGTACCTGAATACCCATGGGTTGGCAACTGTGCTGAGCTCATGCATACAGAATAGGAGATCTCTTCTGCCTGGATCAATCAGAACACAATTATCATCCATGGTACTTAGCTCATCCTGCTCCACAGATTCAATGTATCTGCACTCGTTTTCGACGCTGGGCTCGCTGGTCTCGCTCTTCTTGCGCCGCTTGCACTTCTTGAAGATGCAGATCGATACACCGTCGGTTTCAATGGATCCACTGAACTTCTTGCCACCAAGGATGCTCTTGACTGCCCTGCAGTTGGTATCAATAACATCATCCCACAGCTTGTTGGTGTACTTGCCATTGTCTGTTCTGCCTTGAAGGAACCACTGTGACAGGATTTTCTTGTCAATATGGACATGGCATGGGACCCACTGAGTTCTGATAGGGAAGCACTGGAAGCTCTTCAACTGCTTGTGCTGCAGAAACTTTGCCAGCAGGAAGAATGTTCTGGCATGCGCAAGTGGACGGCACTTGATGTCGTAGTAGAGGCCCTTTTCGTCGAGATCCATGCTTTCGTAAACAGACAGCACATCCTGAAGACCCTTGACCTGTTCGAATATATCTGCATCCATGTCCTCCTCAACCAGCTTGCCCCTTGTGATGCCATCCTTTGCCTTTCGCAGTGGTGTCCAAATCTCATCCCTGCAGATCTTTCCAATCTCCTT
>JANBOT010000054.1:0-23148 GCA_027575385.1 Coemansia sp. RSA 2399 | reverse complement strand
TAAATTAAAACTTTCCGGTGCAAGCTTGTCAATTTGAGCTGCACGATGCACACACCACGAGCCTGCGTTCTGCAATATCACAGGCCGCCCCCCTTCTTGCTCATCATGCCGGATTTTCCAGGGGCGAGGGAAAACGCACTGGCCCCGCCTGTCTATTGCCTGTGGGGCTTCTCCTGCACGAATGCAGTTTCCTCAATAAAAGAGTGCTTCCGTAACAGCAAAACCTTGCCTTTGCAAGCCTGACTTGCCTGCTTGACGGAAGAAAACGGACGGGACAGGGCACATTTCAAAGGCTGGCGCAAACGTGTGACTGCCACATAGAGAATCGCAAAGCGGGGGTCGCGTGTCCCGCCTTTGGCCAAAAAGAAGCTCGTCTTGTCCAGATAAACGGATAGGGTGTGTTGATATGACTTTTCTGTCGATTCAGGAAAGAGCTTGGTGGGGTGAGGTTGTCCAGTTGTGATAACGACGGGCTCTTGGTCACCAATTATTCCCCCCCCCTTTTCTTTTTTTTTCTGGCATGTGTTTTTATATAAAATTCGCTAACCATTTGTTCTTTCTTTCCTCTCGAACCCCCTTAAATCATCTTTTATTAGGTCCTTTTTGTCGCATCTATTTGCTTTCCTCTCTCAACGCCTATGCTATAGCGCACCAGCTCATCCCAGCCACAACACCCTCTCAGAACAAACCATAGTTACACACCATGCTCGCCGGCGGAACTCGGATCGTGGTCGTGGTACGTACAGCTCTTGTTCCAAAACAGCCCTCCCCTCGCCACAGCCATTGCCTCTTGCCTTCACCGGGCCATCTCTGTCTAGTCTCCGGATCGCTGTGTGAGCCAACCCTTGCCCGTTGGGTCTTTTTTGTGTGTGTGATGTACAGATATGGAAAATCATCTGAGCCGCATGGCGCCTTTAGACGCACACCCTGTTTTTTCTGTGACTATCTTTCTCAGCGCTCATTCTTGTTTGGCATTTCCCTCCCCACCTCCTTCTTACACATTGTAGATGGTCGGCCTGCCCGCTCGGGGAAAAACCTACATCTCTTATAAAGGTACGTACAGCAGCAGCATGCTCTTTTTTCTCCTAACGATGCGACAAGGAAAAAAGCGCATCTAGCCAAGGAAGAAGTAGAGAAGCACAGGCCTCTCTTCCCTCCAAATACTCACGTGCCTTGCGCAATAAAAGCAAATGCACCTTTTTTCCCTTTTCCCTCTCTTTTATCAGGCATTCTCTTGCAGAAATAGAGAGGAAACCCGTGGTCGTGGTGCTTTTTATTTACTGCTCCTTTGAAAAGGAAAGCCTGAAACAAGGGGGGTAAAGGCTGAAAGTTAGAGGGAACAAACGCAAGCACACAGCTATCGGCTCTTCTCGCCCTTCCCCCCCCCCTATTTCTCCCGCCTGGGCCTTACCTGCGTTGACTCTGGTTCTGTGCTGCTAAATCAGCAGTCACGCTGGCTGGTATCGAGCATTGTTTTTCAGAAACCTGGACTCGTCGCGCCACATTGTTGCTAGCACAAAAAATGACGCACCTCCCTCCCCTCTTCGCTTGCTATAAACGAAACGTCACATGGCTGTCCTTTCCGCTTTGCGCCGATTTCAAACAGAAAAAAACCCCCCCGTCTCCCACAGCCAGAATCAGAGCTTATCGCCTGCCTCTTTATTGTTCCTGTAGTATCCCGCTATCTTGCGTGGCTCGGCGTCAACTGCCGCGTATTCAATGTCGGCGAATACCGCCGAAAGATTGTCGGCGCCAAGCTCGACCACAGCTTTTTCGACCCCTTCAATGCAACGGCTATCGACCAGCGCCTCAAGTGCGCCATGATGGCGCTAGGCGACATGTTCAAGTGGTTCGAGAGCGTCCACAGCGGCGTTGCAGTCTATGATGCAACCAACACCACCCGCGCACGCCGCCAAATGATCCTCGAGGAGTGCAACAAACAAGGTGTTGAGGTTATGTTTTGCGAGAGCTGGTGCGACGACAACGATCTTATCGATATGAACATCCGCGAAGTGAAGCGCACAAGCCCCGACTACAAGGGCGTGAAGGACATTGAGAGTGTCATGGTGGACTTTGGCAGACGCATTGGCCACTACAGCGAGGTCTACGAGCCGCTGGGAGGCGATGGCACCCGCCCGCTTGCAAAGGGCGCCTACCCCCTGCCTCCGTCCCACCCAACACTGGACGACTACGACGAGCGTGAGGTATCCTATTTGCGCAAGATAAACGTCGGCTCTCGGATGGTCATAAACCGTATCACCAGCTACCTAGAGTCGCGCATTGTCTACTTTATTATGAACATCCACATTGCCACCCGCTCTGTGCTCTTCAGCCGCCACGGCGAAAGCATATACAATCTTGACCAGCGTCTGGGTGGCGATCCATCCCTCAGTCCCAATGGCAAGAAATACGCCGAAGCGCTGCCGGGTTTGATTTCCAAGGTACTGGGCGATCAGCCGCTGACTATCTGGACATCGACGCTAAAGCGTACCGCCGAGACAGCGGCTGGACTTCCGCACAAGAAAATGCACTGGAAGGCGCTAGACGAGCTAGATGCTGGGCTTTGCGACGGGCTGACCTATGAGGATGTTGAGCGGGAGTATCCCGAGGAATATGCAATGCGCGACCAGAACAAGTTCGAGTTCCGCTACCGCGGCGGCGAGTCTTATCGAGATGTTGTTCTGCGCTTGGAGCCCGTGATCATGGAGCTCGAGCGCCAGCAGAACATCATGATTGTTTCGCATCAGGCGGTGCTGCGCTGCATATACGCCTACTTTTTGGACATTGGCCCCGACGAGCTGCCGTACCTAAAGATCCCGCTGCACACAGTCATGAAACTCACGTGGACTGCGTACGGCTGTGACATTCAGATGTACAAGATTGACATTGACGCGGTCGACACTCACCGCGCAAAACCAAAGATCGGCAAGCGTGGCGGTACAATAAAGTCCACCAGCAGAAGCGGATCTGCCAGCAATAAGCAACCATCGGATACCGCGGATCACTCGGCTGTAGCTAGCGGCAGGATGTCTCCGGTTTCGGAGAATACAGGCGCCGAGGAAAGGGACGTTGTTAACAGCACGCAGACAGTTGCGACAGAGATCATACCAAAGGTCGCCAAGGCGCCCGTTGAGCCGCTCGAGGTTACAGCAGTCAAGCGCGCGATGGCACAAGGCAAAGGCTCCCCCAGCCCAATGTCGGATACATGGGACGTAGACGAAGTGTGGTCTCCTGCGGAAACCCCAGCATCTGGAACAGACATTTCGATACCAACCCCGCCAACTACCAATGCACCGCCCTCTGTCAACGCGGGATCGCTGCCAACGGAGACTCGCGACATCGAGGGCGACGGCGCCAACACTCCTCAGATGGACGTTTCGGGCGTAAAGTCAAAGCTGTCTGTTGTTGGCGGCCACGAACAGTGTGGACATGACGGACACAACCCGGGCCATGTGTGGCCGTCGCAGATCAGCCCAAGCGTGTCGCGCAGGCCATCTCGTCCGCAGTCGCCCACGCTTGCCAGCGGCGAGGGCAAGGCTGCTGATGCGGCTGCGGCGGGCATCTCGCATCTTGGAATCGACACAGATGGCGCAAGGGCGCATCTAGACAACAAGTTCCCTATCCGCTCTAACCCACGCAATGGGTCGCCGGTTTACCTGTCTCCTGGGGACTTTGCAACGTCGTTTGAGATGCACAGCATGGCAGGCGAGTCCGCATCGGCTGTTGCGACCTCCCAAAGCACGTCCGAGCCGCAGGATGGCATGCCGCCATCGGTAAGCGCTCGGTCGCAGAACACAGCAAGCCCGGCACATTCAGAGCCGCTGCCTGGGCGCCGTCCAGCATCATCTTACCAGCGGCACCCGTTGCTAGCCAACCAAAAGATCGACGAATTGCATGTCGTTGGCTATGGTAGCGTTGATGTGGTAGAAACAACGCCAACTGTCACATTACGCTACTCGTCGGATATACCTGCAGCTTTGCGCAAGCAAACAAAGGCCATGAAGAACGAGCTTGTTGGGATCGAGAACGACGAAAGCAATGAGGACGATAGCGGCAGCGAGCGTGGACGTGCACAGAGCAGCACACTGTCTGAAGAAACTGTGAGCGCCAAGGAACCGTGATACTGCCTGAGGGCGGCTGCTACTGGTTGCTATTCCCATGGGTCTAGTTCCTTTTATCTAACGGACCTCTAATTATCTACTATATTTTGCTCATGTAATTCGTATTCTGCTGGTTTTATTAGCTAATCCCTGTGGATACGGTAAAAAAAAGTTTAGGAAGCTCTGAGATGACATTGACAACTCCTTGGAGCACTGGAGCTTGATGTCGATTTCCTTTGGTGAGCTGATTGACTGCATAGAGACCGAGGAGGATAAGTCTATGGTTTACCTGAGCAAGCTGACTCCGAGAGACTAACCCACGAAGCGTTAGATGGGCTTGCAACAGGAATTAGCTGTTTTTGCCATCAATCGGTTCGGATTAAGTATGTGATGCGCAAGGTCCATCAGTAATATTCTTCTCGGTACTGGCACTTTCAACCTCCGCTCAGCATCGCGGTGAAGCAGATAGCCTATATCTAAAGCAGCATTTATCTTGAGCAGCACCGGATTGCCTCTAGTTGCCAGTAGACGGGGTTTGCCGTACTGCAGAGCACTTGCAATGTCCAGGCCCCATGGTACATCCCCCCTCGAGAATCATTGCGGTATCGACGCTGAATGAAAGGAAAGGGGCTCGTCGATCAGGCCAAGATCGAATTGGCTGGCGAACCACGATGTTGCGCATTAAAGCACATGTTCCAGCTTCGACCCAATATTTTTCTGGTTCGATATATTTGATGAACAAGATCCGTCGATGGGGAAACGTTCGGTCTTCCTATAATGAAAATGCTCTGCTTCGGGATTCCGTGTAGGGGGATTATTGTAAGAGAGTGGTCAGAAACCTACCTCTGCTAGCTTGAGAGCTTAGACTCCCCCCCAAACACATCATGCCACATTTGTTATTCCGTAAACAGCAAGCCAATTTAACGAAAGCAGCTCATATTTTGAAGCACACAAACGCATATCCAGCCAATTGAAGTCGTCGTTTTTTGCAAACTGGCCGGGCACATGAGCATAAGCGTCATGTTCAGTGGACCGACCACTTTTACATTTTTTGGGAGGCCCAGACTTTATTTGTTGTGGTTAATCTCCCCCCCACTGTTAAATATATATATATATATATTTATCGGCCTTTAGATCAATCCTGCTTGTTGTAAGCTCCTTTCTTTTCTTTGGCTTGGTATAAAAGGACGAGAACACTCCTACTAACTGCCCGGGGTTTCTCTTGTTCGCTTCAAATCAATAAACACAGATTTTGAATATATATTGTATACACGCTTTACATTTCATCACCAACAATGACACAGTCACAAAAGCACATCGACCACGACCGCCTTTACACCGATGTCCAGTACAGGTACGAGTACGTGTCCGAGTTCATTGGGTTCGGCAAAAGGGACCAGGATCTCATCCACAAGTCGGCAACAGTGGTGGCCGGGCTTGTGCCAACGATTGTCAATGGCGTCTACGAAAAGCTGTTCAACTACGACATAACATGGAGCCACTTTGCACAGGACCAGGATGGGCTGATAATCAAGGACGAAATGAGCAAGGATGCGTCCAACGTCACGATGGATTCGGAAGTAGTCACGTTCCGCAAGACGATGCTTACAAAGTACCTCAAGAAGCTGGTGACATCCGACTGGAACCTCTCGTATCTCAAGTACCTCGATTGGGTCGGCCATATGCATACAACGACGCCGATGAAAAAGTCGTCGATTGACGTCGAGTACATCCACTGCAACGCGCTCTTCGGATATCTCTCCGAGATGGTCGTGGATGCATTGCAGAAGAGCACCGAGTGGGACGACAGCACGCGAGACGGCATCGTTCGGGCATATGTAAAGTTCTTCTGGATCCAGAACGACATGTTTTCCAAGTACTACGTCAAGGACCGTGTGCTGTCTGACAAGGAGAAGGCTGCGGTTGTTGCCGAGAAGGAGGCACAGGAGGACGAGATTAGGCGCGAACTGCGCAGCGAGTCCTTCCGCAATGCGGCTGTTGGCACGGCTGCCGGCTTTGCACTTGGTGCGGTTTTCTACAAGTGTTTCAGCCGTTAGACCAGAAATGCGTTGTGCGCTTCTATTTTTACTTTACACTTTTTGATTGCTTCATTTCCCTCACATTTTGCACAAACATTATAAAGACATTACCAGATAGTGACATTGCTTTTAAGTCGTTGCAGGCTTTGCAAACACATGCGTTATTCGCCTTTGTCTGTTTTCTTTTGCTGCGACTAGTTGTAGAGATGAGCGCTGCTTTTTTTTTTATACAGAGGTCAGGTCGTTGGCATGCTTGACGGCACTTTTGCGTAGTGTTTTTTTTTTCCCTCCACCGTTGTAATTATATTATTTTGTACATGTTTCGCGTACATCCGCTAGTACTGTTATTATATAGAAGACGGTTTGCATAGCGATGGATACGGAGGATTGGATAATGGTCTCTGACGCACCAGCGAACGAGTACCTTGCCGCCAGAGAGTGTACCCTCGTGTTTAACAAGAGCGTGCAGGATATACAAGGCATAGCGGATAGAATTATAAGCAGAGAAAGGCTGATATTCGATTGCGTAGCAGCCCAGACCAGGCCAACATTCGAAAACGCTATTGTCCCAATCGCCATGCAGGAAAACGAGGCATGCGCAGACATCTGTCTGGTCAGCCTGTTACAGTTTGTAAGCGACGACAAGGCGATTCGCATGGCCAGTGCAGATGCTGACAAACAAATCGACAAGCACCGCACAGGGCTTTACATGCGCGAAGACGCCTACAAGGCAGTGCACGCGGTTTGCGTCAGCATGGAAGAGATGGCTGATCTTGAAGACGAGGACAGGCGGCTGGTCAGGCTGTATGAGCGCAGGTTCCGTGACCACGGGCTCGGCTTGGAGCATGAAAAGCGCAAGCGCCTTGCCGTGGTTCTCAACAGACTAACGGAGCTGGAGGCCCGCTTCATGTGCAATATCAACGAAAACGATAGCAAGGTGCTGTTCACGCGTGAGGAGCTCCAGGGATTAAGCAGTGGGTTTTTCAAGTCCCGCGAAACAAGCGTCGATGACGCTGGTGTGGATAAATTTGTGGTTGCAGCAAGCCAGTCAGACTACTTTGCGATTCTTGGGCAGGCAAAGCACCCAGAGACACGCAAGAGAATGTATGCAGCGTACAAGACTATATGCCCCGAGAATGTCCTGCTACTACAGGAGGCAATTAAGCTCCGCCTGGAAAAGGCACGGCTCCTGGGGTACAAGACGCATGCCGAGTTTGTTATTGACGACCTTGTGGCCAAAACGCCGGACAATGTACTGGCGATGCTGGAAGACCTGAAATGCAGGATGAAGGCAATGCTGGAGGATAGGCTAACTGAGCTGGAGGCAATAAAGATGATAGACATGAAATACGCACGCAAGCCGTACGATGGGTTCTATAGCTGGGACATTAGCTTTTACTCGAATCTAAACTATCAGCTAGAGTACGATTATGACGTCGACAAGGTAAAGGGGTACTTTCCTATAGCGCACACGATCGATGCGCTCCTTGGCATGTTCCAGCAGATGCTCGGCGTAAGGATAATCAAGGCATACACGGCATCCGTGTGGCATCCAGATGTCGAGGCATACGAGGTGTGGGAGAAGGACGAGCCCCAGTTCATCGGCCACTTTTACCTGGATCTGTACGCGCGCAAGGGCAAATACGGGAACGCAACGATGATGTCGATCCGTCCTGGCTACCAGAAGCTCGACGGGTCGCGCGAGTACCCGGTTGCCGTTCTGCTTGCAGGCTTTGCAAAGCCCACGCCTTCGGCTCCGACCCTGCTTGACCAGGACGACCTGGAGACGTTTATGCACGAAATGGGCCACGTTTTCCACGAGATCTGCTCGTTGACAAAGTGGAGTAGGTTCCACGGCACCCGAGTCGAGCACGACTTTTCCGAGGCGCCGTCGCAGATGCTGGAGAACTGGTGCTGGGAGCCGTCGGTGCTTGCGCGCATTTCGTCGCACTACGAAACGGGCTGCAAGATCCCCACGGACTTGGTGCAAACCATGGTGAAGGCCAGAAACGACAACGCGCTAGTCGATCGGATGAGCAACATCTTTTACAGCCTCTACGACATGGCCATCCACAACATCGCCGACGCCGCCGACATAGACGTCGTTGGGCTGTACAACGCAATGCGTCGCGACATTTCGCTCTACAACGACGGCGACCTGCACACGTTTGGCGTGGCCACTGTCGACCACTACATGGACGGATACGACGCAAAGTACTACAGCTATCTGTGGTCCGAGGTCTACAGCGCCGACATGTTTGGCTCGAGGTTTCTGAAAGAGGGGCTTGATAACGAGCAGACCGGCATGGCCTACCGCACGGAGATTCTGCGGCCGGGCGCTAGCAGAGATCCAATGCTGAGCCTTGAGCTGTTCCTGGGGCGCAAGCCAAACAGCAATGCCTTCCTCCGTCTGCTTGGATCCCACCCCTCCTTATCGACGCAGCTGAATAGTAAATGATTACGTGTTTATATTTTTCTCCTTTTTTTTCATCGGTTTCTTGCTTTCGTTTATTTAAAAAAAAAATTGTATTATATTCCTTTGTTTTTCTGCTTTTCGAATTGGCATGTCTACCTTTGCATCACAGCAGCAAACACCGCTCTATGAGCCGGCAGAGCCCAGATTCACTGTCCACAAGGCAGTCTACGCCATCGACCCAGTAACCTGCACTCCGGAAAGGCTTTTCTCGACAAGCAGTAAGCAAACAGACGAGGAGGACCCGCGTAGAGCCAGCAGCCACGCAGGTTCTGGCGACGCATCGCACATTAGCATCCTTGTGGTGCCGCACAACGACGCGTCCGCAAAGCCTGGAGGAGAAGGCATGGTGTGGGTATGGGCTCAGGTAACGCCAAGCAGCGGCGGCACGTCTGCAGGCGCAGCGCCCATGGGCAGCCTGGCGCTGGGGATGCCGCCAAAGGCTGGGTTTGCGCGGACCAGTGCGTCGCAGCTGCTGGACGCCGGCATCGACGATCCAACGACGGACATAGCACGTAGACTGTCGACGAAATTCAGGCGCCCGATCTACGTGTCGCTGAACAACGTCAGCAACAGCACCTTGGCTGTGGCGGCGTCTGGGCTGAGCGCGTCGGCCGTGTCGCCTGCCGAAGAGCTGACGGCGCTTGAGCGGTGCCTGTTCATGGAACTCAAGCAGATCCTGTGATTCTCTTTCCCTTTGACTCTGGTCCACAAATCCTGGAGAAGAGGACGATGCACGAGTGCATGCAGATAATCGCCAGTTTGGAGAATGCCAGTCTTGGCAACAACAAATAAAATAAGAGTGCGATCGTCAAGGAAGACAGACCGTCTTCTGGGCTCCAGAACTACTCAGTGAAGGCTGGTCAAATGAGAGGATGACCAGATAATTCGGGCACGTGTGTTGTGGAAACCTGTGGAAATTGGGGCTCTTTCAATCACTGTTCTGGAAGCTCATTTCCACAATGCCAGCCAAGTGTGTCTCTTTCCTTTCCTTTCCTTTCCTGGGTTTACCTTGCTTTTTAATATTCTGGTACTTTTTTGGCTTGCTTTTCATTCCGGCTGGGTTTCCTTCTGTATCCCGCTCCTAGTGTGCTATTATCAAACTACTCTTTTGCACCTTGCCTGTATTACCCCCCCCATCGCTGCGCGTATTCGTCTTGGCCGCACCAATAAACAGGTGGAGTCTGCAGAATCAAAGATATGACTAGAAAAAGCTCTGTCGACCTGGACAACCCCACACCGGAGCAACAGGCCGACGCCATTGCTAGCCTACGCGCACAGCTCTCGGACGAGCTGAACGAATACTGCAACGATGTGGTAAGTCGTCATATTTTGATTGTTTCCCCCTCGCATTGTTCTTAACTATTGACTTGCAATTCATGTTACAAGCAAAGTGGAAAGCCAGACCGTCTTATGGAACGTTATACTGTTTCTCCCTGTCTGTCCTTTTACTGTGCGTGAAAACACCCGAGCTTACAAGTGGAAAAACTCGTTTTATATTGTTCTATCTAAATTTACTGATTGCCACGCTTTGTTCCATTGGAACTTTCTTTTTTTTTTCTGTTCTGCTCAACTGACATCCCTTTCTGGTTTACTTTCTTGTCTGCAAAGAAAAAAATTAGGATATATGGCGACTATGCGTAGCAAGGAAGCTAGACGTTGACCAGTCCGCCGCGATGGCAAGGGAATGGTACGAGTGGCGCAAGACGTCAAAGGTCGACGATGTCCAAATCGCCGAGAGCGATAACACGCATCCTCCGCCTTACCCTATTCGCGGGTACAACTTTGTCGCCGATGCCAACACCGTTGCTGGCCAAAAGATCAAGGACATCCAGCTTAAAATGGCAAGGCATTTCGGTGGCGGGTGCTGGCACAAGCGAGACAAGGAAGGCCATCCCATTTACATTGAGCGTGTCGGCCTCATCAACCTAAAGAGCCTTTTCAACACGTGCACGTCGACAGAGATCTTTGAGTTTCACCTCGACATGCAAGAGTTCCTCAACCGCTCGGTCTTCAAGGAATGTTCGCAGCTGGCCGGCAAGGATATCCACCGACAGGTTGTCATCTTGGACATGGACGGTCTTTCCATCGGAATGGCCACGCATCTGCAGGCAATCAACATGCTACGCGAGATTCTGTCCAAGGACCAGCTTCGATATCCCGAGTACATGCACCGCACATTCATCGTCAATGCGCCTGCCATCTTCCTGACGCTGTGGAAACTCATCAAGGCCTGGCTCGACCCGCGCGCCATTTCCAAAATTCATATACTCGGGAGGAACGACTCCAAGGACCTTCTGGACCATATTCCTGCCGAGAACCTTCCCGCATTCCTCGGCGGCACATGTCGATGCTCGCATATGCCGGGCGGCTGCGTCCCCTGTATTACAAAGAACAACATCCCCGATCTTCCGCGCAAGGCGTTTCTCAGCCTTAGACATCAGACGCAAATCAGCTACACGGAGCCGCTGCATTCTTACTCTTACGATTTCGCCCCATCGTACTCTGATGACGATAGCTCGGGCAGTGCGATTAGCTCGCCGGCGATCGGCGGATACGGCAGCTGGTTTGGAATGGGCAAGACCGCATCGCCCAGAAGACGGTCGGCTTCGGCGGATAGAACGCCATTTAGCACGAAATTCAGCGTGGTTTACTTGCGGTTTACGGCCGACCGTGGCCGCGGGATGGTCGTTGAGGTGCTGTGGCACCAGCATGGAGCTGCTACACAGGCCGGGCACATCGACAACGACAACGAAGTGCTTGTTTACCCGGAAACACTTCTTGACCCGCAGCGCGCCCCGGTCTTGCTCGAGCTCAAGGTCCCCAACCGTGCTGGGCACTTGGTGTTCAACTGGCGTATAGCCAACTTTGACGAAGGCCAAGCGCCGTTCCCCAATGCAAATGAAGCACGTGTGCCGATTCAGCTGGAGTATAGCATCGACAACGAGGAGGACCTGTTGAAGGAGTTCAACTTGCCTCCCATTCAGCGGGATTAGCTTTCTGTTGCCCTCTTTTTAATGACTGTTAGCCCGTACAAATATTACCCTCTTTAAACTAAAGCGAATTTTTGGACACGGGTTTTCTGGACACTGTTTGTTAGACGGTATCGTCTCTGCTTCTAGTTTTAGACTACAATGTGTCTTGGCGGACCACGCTATTCTTTCTGTTTGCTAAGATATCCCTCTATCCGAATGACAAAAATAGTTTTTTCTTTTCTTTTATAGATTTAAATGTTTCCTTTTTGTCTCAAGATGTACTCTATCCAGATGGAGGATGTAGATTTCCATTGTAGAACAGACTGAACAATTCTTGGAAAAAGAATCGCTTTCTTTTAGTAAATGACAGTTGTCTTGGGGGGTCTGTTGGCCAATAATCGTTCTTGCCAAATGTATAAAAAGGCATGTAGCGAAGACACATGCTCGGTTCTATCTTCCATCTGAACTATTCTCACTCACTGCGCTTTGCTATACCACCAACGAATTCATACTTTCTCAATACCACAATGGCCTCCAACAACAACTCAAACGACGACGATAGCGGATGCTGCTCGGCCTTCTGGACTTGCTTCTGCTGCATCTGCCCTAACTGCTAATGTACTGGTACTCGCTATTTATTGCATAGCTTTGTTTAACATTTTCACATAAATAAACATATTGTTAACCTTTCTCATCAATGGAGTAGTTGAAATGTCCACAGCTAACGACTTGAAAGTGTGTGATAAATATTTGACCTTATTGTTCGTTTGGCATAGAGCAAGTCTTATTTCTCTATGGTCGTAGCCAACATATACTTGCTTCTGTCCTCGCTTGTCGTCCCGACATTATCTATTTTTGGCTTCTGGTTTCTGGGTTTCCGCACATGATGCGTCATGTTGATGCTTCTGCACTGTCAGCTACGACGAATAGGAAACGCGTTGCATATGGTTTGCTAGTACGCTCTATATCCCTACTTCAATATGTTTTCAAGTCTAATTTGAGAAAGGGAATCTATTTTTGAACAAACGTGTAGCTATGTTCCCGCCCCTATGGCAAAGTGGTGCTTCTGACACCTCTAATCTAAACACACGCTACTGCTATATAAACTGCAAATAAAACACTGTTGACAGGTTTTTTTTCCCTTGCTGATAGGCATTCACCAACACTTTCTTTATCAAACCACACTCCCGGTACCTCCATACCACATAGCTAACGCTACATTAACACATTAAATCGGTCCACCTGCGTGTATCAGACGAGCAATGTCCTCATCACCCAAAGACGAAAAATATATGTTGGAAGCATTTAAAAAAATGAAGGACGAAATGAGAGATATGAATTTTAACCCAGTTTTTGCTAGAGATGCAATCAAGCCGACAGCCAATGGAGCTGGTGGCCAGCCAAGCAACCCGACAAAGTAATACATACCGTTTTCTATTGAGAAACACAGTTGTAGCTTTTCCTAGTAAACTACAAGCATCCCTCTTTTCTGCTATCAACTTTTTTATTTCTTGACAAGAGACTGTTAAAAGTCTAAATATAAGCATCCAAATCAAAACATGCCAGCAGCTAAGCTGGCAGGCCTGAACATTTACTGCCAGTCTTTGATTTAGCTTTGACACTTGAAATCAGCACTTGCGTTTGATACATTGTGTGTACACCCCCCTTTTTTTTTCTTTTCCTATTTTCAGTTCTTCAGTTTTGTATTTTTTTTAATTGCATTTTCTTTTACCTTTCTTGCACTAATTTCTCTAATTTCCGGCAGCCGAGAAGGAATGAACTACACTCCTAATACCGCCGCCAACGACCAGTTCGTCGACTTTAGTTTTTGCGAATCAAAGGACATAAAAGAATTTGTGTCGATTCGGATTGACCAGCTATGGGGGAACCTGCTAACAGGAGAAGCAAACTTGGAAAGGCGGGTCCTGGAGGAGCACTTGGTTAAGAATGGCTCGACCATGAGCATATACGACGAAGAAGAAGTATATAGGAGCGAGGAGACGCAAGACGAAAAGAACAAGCACATGCCCTTGCTCTTTGTCACTGTGCAGCTTTTCAGCTCCGAGATACCGCTATCACTGCCATTGCAAACAAAGTACCACCGAATGACAAGCCGGCAACGCGAGTGGTTCGAGTGGATCAGGTTTCCAACAAAGTACTATGAGCTGGCCGCGGATGCGCGTATCGACATTGTGCTTTGGGAGATGAGGGGACTGTGGGACGTGAAGAGACTCGGGGAATGCAACGTGAACCTATTTGAGCCGGACAGCGAATTGATTCAGGGAATGCAGCGATGTCTTTTGGTCTCTGGGAACAGTGAGCACCGTCGAGACTCCGACGCCTTAAACAAAAAACAGCAGACGAGCTTGAAGTACAACAGGATATTTAATACGCTGCGCAAATTCGAGGATGACGATGTTCAGCATGTAGACTGGCTGGATTCGCTGGCGATGAACAAAATAGCCGAGATTGAGACAAAGGAGCAGCTAGAGACCAACAGCCTATACATCCATATGACGTTTCCACAGTTTGATTTTGCCGTTGTGTTTGGCGAAACAGCCCTGGATGACCCGCTGCTTGCGCAGCCAGAAAACCCCAAACACTGTATGGTATTTGATCCAGAGATGTACCGTGACAACCCATCCGAAAGCAAACATCGGCGTCTGCTCCGTGGATACCAAAGCGGGCCGCTGGACAAGGAGCTCAAGCCAAATGCTGCGATTAGGGACCAGCTCAACACCATTTTGAAATACCCGCCAGGGCAAGACCTAAATGACAACGAGAAGAATCTTGTGTGGAAATTCCGCTTCTACCTTTCGGCTAACAAGCTCGCGCTGACAAAGTTTGTAAAGTGCGTGGACTGGAAGGAGCCGATCGAGGCGAAGCAGGCAACATCTCTTCTCTCTGAGTGGGCAGAGATATCGATTGACGATGCGTTGGAGCTGCTAAGCGTAGATTTTGCCAACAACGCCGTTCGCGCGTATGCGATATCCCAGCTGCGGAAGGCCAGTGACGACGAACTTGTGCTTTATCTGTTACAACTAGTACAGGCGATTAGATCAGAGTATCTGAACGCGGTTGCGGCCCAGGGTATTGAGACGTCCTCAACAGACATTTCCACAGCTGTTGATACGTGGTCCAGGAGCGTTCTTGCGCAAGAGTCGGGTCTGGCCAGATTTCTGAGCGAGCGCGCATTGCAGAACAGGGTCTTGGGAAACTTTTTCTACTGGTACCTTAGGGTAGAATGCGACGACCCCAACACAGGCAGGGCGTATGGCAAGATAATTTTCCACTACATCAACGGTCTGGAAGAAACTGAGGAGGGGCGCGTAACAAAGGCGATGTACGATCGGCAGACGAAGCTTATTTCCGAGCTGGCTCTTATATCGAGCAAAATCCAGGCGCTGAAAGAGCCACGCCAGCGAAAGGTCGAGTGGCTGCGCACATATTTAGCTGAACCGAGAAACGGGCTAGGCTCGTTTGAACCGCTGTTTTTGCCGCTGGATCCGAACGTCGAGGTTGTGGGAATCCAGGCAGAAAAGGCATCCGTGTTCAAAAGCACGATGATGCCGCTGTTCCTTCACTTTGTCAAGCCAGACGGCGAGCTGTATCCCGTCATTTTCAAGGCCGGAGACGACATGCGGCAGGACCAGCTTGTCATTCAGATCATCACACTTATGGACAGGCTTTTGCGCAAGGAGAACCTGGATCTGCGGTTGACGCCATACCATGTTCTGGCTACTAGAGCCGACCAGGGGTTTTCGCAGTTTATCCCGTCGCAGTCGCTGGCTGCTATTCTCTCGGAAAACAACAATAGCATCCTGGCGTACTTGCGCAAGTCCAATCCAGATCTCGAGGGGCCGTATGGCGTTGCCTCCGACGTGATGGAGACATACGTCAAGAGCTGTGCCGGATACTGTGTGATCACATATCTGTTGGGAGTTGGTGACAGACATTTGGACAACCTTTTGCTGACTCCACAGGGGCATCTGTTCCATGTCGACTTTGGGTACATCCTCGGACGCGACCCAAAGCCGTTCCCGCCGCCAATGAAGCTATGCAAGGAGATGGTTGAAGCAATGGGCGGCATGGATTCGCTCATGTACCAGCGCTTCAAGTCGCACTGCTTTGTGTCGTTCAGCATCCTGCGCAAATCGTCGAACCTTATCCTGAACCTGTTTTCATTGATGGCGCACTCGAACATTCCCGACATTGCCGTAGCTCCTGATCAGGTCGTTGAGATGGTGCAAGACAAGTTCCGTCTGGATCTCTCGGAAGAGGAGGCCATGCGGTTCTTCCAAACCCTGATCAGCGACAGCGTAAAGGCACTGTTCCCGCAGGTAATAGAGACGATACATAAATGGGCGCAGTACTGGCGTAACTAGAAAGCAACATGTAGTTTTGATAGGTTTTGCAAACGAAACATCCAAAAATGGAAACATCTTTAATATTTTCTCTCTCCTTAGCCTCACATGTGCGCATGGGGGTCTTCCTCTTGCTGCTCGGGAAGAAGTTTGATCATGTCGTCGATGCGCAGAATGTTGATGGCGGCCTCGGTGGCGGACTTTAGCATCTTGATCTTGGACATTGCCGGCTCCAGAACGCCTGCCTTGACATTGTCGCACAGCTTTCCCTCGTGAAGATCCAGGCCGTAGTGCTTGAGCAGGGCGCGAGGAGAATCGGCGCTTGCCTTTTGCGCAGCCGAATGGTAAGCACGGAGTTTTGCAATAAGCTCGATCGAGTCCTTGGCAGCGTTGGTCGACAGCTGCTTCGGGATAGACAAGAGCGAGTTTGCAAACTCGACAATGGCAAGCTGCTCTCGCGAGCCAAGCGTCGTAGCAAACGACTCGAGGTAGATGTCCAGGGCCGCCTCAACAGCGCCGCCACCAGGAACGACAGCGCCCGACTCGAGCACGCGCTTGACAGTGCACAGGCTGTCGTGGAGGCTGCGCTCCATTTCGTCGAGCATGTACTCGTTGGCACCACGCAGGATGACGGTCGATGCTGGCTGCTCGTTTGCGCCGCGAATGACAACAATGTCGTCGTCGGACAGCCGCACCTGTTCGACCAGCTCTGCCGATCCGAGAGAAGAAGGTTCAACGGACTCGTCTCCGTCGAGGTTGGCCAGGGTAGTCAGCAGCGAGGCGCCCGTCCCCTTTGCAATGCGCCTGGCGTCATCCTTGGGGACACGCGTCACAGTGACTGCGCCAGCCTCGGCAAACATCTTGACGTACATCTCGTCAATCCCGCGGGTGCTGAAGACAGCAGTGACACCAGCATCGATGAGCATGCGTGCGCGCTCGGCGGAAATATCGGCCTCGCGCTTTCTGATAGCCTCCAGCTGTTCGGGGTTGTCGATGACGATGTTGACGCCCATCTTCATGCGTGTCTTGTTAATATCAAAGTCGATGACTGCGATCTTTGGGTTCTTTACCGAGTGTTGCATGGCAGAGCCAGTGAACGGGCGGTAGAGGGCGTACCCAGTGAAGTAGCTACTCTCGCGTGCACTGGCACCCTTGACTTTTAGGATGTTGACCGCATTGACTGGGTACCGGGGCTTTCCGCGGAAGTCTGTCGTTTTGACTGCAGACAACGCCTTGACGGCCATCTCGGCAAAGAAGGTGCCGTAAGTGCCAAGAATCTTGCTTGAGATCGTGGTCATAGCAACGTTCACCAGCGCCTCTTCGCCAAGTTTGTCGACCTTGAGCGCCATCTGATCAGCAATGAATTTGCACGCCTCCTTGCACGCCAAGCGGTACCCGGTAATGACCGTTGCTGGGTGGATGTGGTTTTTGATCAGCTCGTTTGCGCGGCGAAGAAGCTCTGCCGCGATTATGACAACAGAGGTCGTCCCATCACCAACCTCCGTGTCCTGCTGCTGCGCAAGCTTGACGAGGATCTTTCCCGCTGGGTGCTCAACCTCCAGAAGCTGCAGGATCGTTGCGCCGTCGTTGGAGATCGTCACCTCGCCGATGTCGTCCACAAGCATCTTGTCCAGACCCACCGGCCCAAGCGAAGACTTTACGACATTGGCAATCGACATTGCCGCCATTACTACACCTTTGCCAAAACACGCAAATTCATATAAAAAAAGTGCCTGTTTCTTGTTAGTATGCCATATACATACGTGCCTAAAAAGAATGCATTCGCGCTTTCTGCTCTCCATTGCTTGCCTAGCCCCTGGCCTGCGGGAGCTGACTACATACCATTCTGCGAGCGAACCTCCTGTCCAGATACGCGTGTTCCGCCGATGAACAGATGCGATTCTTGGCTGTTTGACCCAAATATTCCGGACATTGCTTTTTCCTGTACGTATACTTTTGTGGGGGGGTTCTGACTGTAGCAAAAGTACTAATGAGTTCTTGTGTATCGCTGAGCTAGGAGAATGAGAACACAAAGCCAACAAGGATCAGGAAAAGGCGTAAATGCAAAAGAAGAAAGACGATTTAAGTGTAAACAGATTTTCTCATAAGAACATTGTGGATTTTTCTTTCTACGAACCGAACCGAGCCGCCTGATCTTCTATTATGCCCAGCACACATTTTGCGCCTCGTCCAACACCATTTTATTCAAAAACAATGACATAAAACTCTACATACTAACTAGACATGTGTATAGACTCGATTTCACAGTGGCTCTAAACAATGCCTACCTTCCATGTCACCTGGGGTTTTGGGTTTCCGACTGTTCTATTTGTCTATTAGTTTTGCTCTTTTGTTTTGCTTCATCATCAATCCTTTTAATTTCTGCGTCGGTAAATAAACCTACCCCTTTTAGTATTACTAGTTTCAGGATGTCGCCATGTTACACCCTCATGGCAGCAAATGTTTCCCAGATACTAACCGTAGTGCTTCCAGTAAGAGCATGTCTCGTTTGTTCATTGGCAGGTATACGCTGTATAATTGCTATGTTCAGAATCTCATTTGGAACACCTGCATGATTGAGAGCATTTCCAATGTTTTGAAATAGATTTACTGTTATCCATTTAGATGCAACTTTTATTTTCGGTTTACCTATCTGGTTAATAATTATACCACCTACCTGACTTGCATCAATCATCACATTTATAAATGTTGGGGTTGCCATTGTAATGTTCCAAGCTCTGACGTATAGGAAATAATATATCAATCCTGGTAGATGTTTGAAGGAATGTAGGCAAGGGGAGGAGCGGTCGGTTGATGTTTATATATATTGCCAAAGGGGGCGTATTCCCGGCTCAAAGGTGGAGGCTTAAAAGAATAAAGTTTATTTACTGGTTATTCTCCTTAAAAACAAACAGAGGAAAAAGAGCACCTCACGGTTGCTGCCATTTCTCCCCTATTTATACAATTACAACCTCTGATATGAGCCGTGAGCCCCCATTGTTGATCATAGGTAGACAGCGTCTAGTCACAGCAGGCAGAACCCCTCAGACCTTGATTTGATCTGGGCTTTTCACCCCTACTGTAACATATACGTGTTGGCACACTGATATTTCCGACGTCTTGACTTTGACATTTTTTTTTCGTACAATTTGCATTTAGGTGACTTTTACGGAAGCCGAAGGGGAGGAAGAAGCCTAAATATTATAATCTAGCCAGTTTAGGCGCCTTGAAAGCGATTATACAAAGGGAAAACAAGGCGGAATAGCATATGCACTTCAAAGTCTTGCTCTCGGCATTAGCATTTCTAGCCATTGGACGGGCATGCATACGAAACTGAACAATGCGGAAGCAGCCTAAATATTATAATCTAGCCAGTTTAGGCGCCTTGAAAGCGATTATACAAAGGGAAAACAAGGCGGAATATCATATGCACGTCAAAGTCTCGCTCTTGGCATTAACATTTCTGGCCAATGTTTCCCCAACCAATGAAGCTAGAAGTCGTCTTGTTTTGCCTTGTTAAATAAATCCTAATATCGTAATATTGAATTATTGAATTAAACATCGAATATCACGACAATGTTGTCTAGTTTCACTGGGAATGATTCATTCTTTACTATTGCAGTTCCATCTTCGGGGCAGACAACACTGTAAAACAAGAAATATGTGGCAATTAACAATGTGATAGAAAATTGGAGGCTACCAGCCTGTGTCCACTCGTGGCCTTAGTTTGATTCGAGGCACCCATAGTGAAAGGCCTTGCTCGCGATGTTGCTCTTTATATCCACATCACGCCAGAGCGGAGGCAAAAGATGCGAGGTCCGCGGGTCTGTTTGCAGATGCCTGTTGCAGACACTGCAAGTGGCTGAAAATAAGTTTTCGAAAAGACTGAACCACTGGACAATCTTTGAGAGGCGGTGCTCGACAGAGAATCCAGATATGGAGAACCAGATAATGTTTGAATCGTAAGCAATGCGGTTAAACACCTGGTACTTTGAAAAGGGGCCATGCTCGTCGTCGGAAAAAACATGCAGAGACGTAACCTCAAACAGCTCGCGCCCACTGCTAATGCTTACTTGCTTCAGGTTTATCGACATTTGGATCACAGTTGGGATGCTAACGGACAGAAGCCTCATGCGCTTGCTGACGGAATGCTTGGCAAACTCGAGTTGCGGGTTCTGCTCGCGAAGCACCTTGATGCGATTATCCAGCTCGTCTTCGGTAAGCCCTTCGCCAAAATCGCCAAGCTGCACTTGCATGGCCGATATGTCTAGCTCGCGCACGGCACTGTCTATTGTCTCGGTTGCATGTTTGATGTTTCCGCGCTCGGTCATTAGCCGTATGTATGGCGAGTGCTCGTCCAGCAACTGCTGCACCTCGTCGGAAATAAGCTTTTCGCGGGGCTTCTTTTCAAGTCGCGCAACCTCTGCCTGGTTTTGAGAAAGGGTGGTGATCATGCTCTGCAGTGCCTCAAGCGTGCTGGATATGTCGGTGTGTGCTGCTTCAGCAACAGACTTGTCCTTACGGATCGTGCTCATGCCAGCTAGGTCACCGAACGTTTTGTAAATCGACGACTGCGCCTCGTACGCCTTTTCAGCCAGTCTGTCGATCTGGGCCAGTACATCGTACGTCTTGGCAAGCGACTGCTCGCACTTTGCCACAGTTGGAGCGGACTCACAGTGCGTTGACCCGCACGCTGCCATTTAAAGATAAGGTCAATGAATATATAGGAAATGGAAAAGTAAGTATCGTTGTTTTATCTTCGAGGAATAAAACCCCGATTGAGAATGCAAATAAAGTTTCTTTCAATGGCAATCAGCTGTTTTTAGCTTGTATGGGACTTAGCATTTTCAACTTTCATTTGTCTGTCAAAAAAAGGTATCATGTCACAAATTAGCAACATCCTCCGCCTCAGGTAGTCGAAGCCTCCCACCACCTTGTTTTGGTTGTGGTTGTAGTTATAGTCGTGGTGATAGCTGGTTCTGAAGTTGTTGTTGTGGTCGTGGTGATAGGATTCGGGTTGGTTGTTGTGGTTGTGGTTGTTGTAGTTGGCCCTGGTGTGGTTTCTGTGGTAGTGTCTGTGGCTGTGGCAGTGTCTGTGGCGGTCACTGTGCTTGAGGTTGTGAATGTTGTCGTAACCGTTTCAGTCATCGTGGATGGAGGCGGTGTAATTGTGACAGTTGAAACGTTCGTAGCTGTGGTTGTGGCCGTTTCTGTCGTCGTGGATGGAGGTAGTGTTGTTGTGGCTGTTGTGACGCTTGTGGCTGTTGTGATGCTTGTAGCCGTTGTTGTGGCCGTTTCTGTCGTTGTGGCTGTTGCTGATGTCGTAACCGTTACTGTTGCCGTGGATGGTGGTGGTGTTGTTGTGACAGTTGTGACGCTTGTAGCTGTTGTTATAGCGGTCACCGTTGTTGTAACCGTGTCTGTCGTCGTGGATGGAGGTGGTGTTGTTGTGACGGTTGTGGTACTTATTTCAGTCGTTGTGGACGGCGGAGGTGTTATCGTAACGGATGATACGCTTGTTTCCGTTGTTGTAGCCGTTGTAGATTTTGTATCTGTGACTGTCACCACGCCTAAAGATGTGGATACTGTCGTGGCAGTTGTTGTAGTTATGGAAGGCAATGGCGTTGTAGTTGTAGTCGTAGTGACGCCTGGCTCTGTTGTTGTCGTTGTCGTTATTGTTGTGTCCTCGGATGTGACCGTCACTATATTTGAAGACGTGAATGTTGTCGTGGCGGTCTCTGTAGCTGTAAGCGGCGGTGGTGTTGAGGTCGTGGTAATAGTTGTAGTGCCAAGTACTGTTGCTGTCGTTGCCTTTGTTGTGGTGCTTAGCACTGTTATTGTCCCCTCAGTTGCTAGAGTTGTTATACTTGTGGCAGTAGTAATGTACAGCTCCGTTGTTGTAGTCGTCGTTATAGTTCCAAACGGCGGTGGATCTATGCCCGTGTAAGCTGGAAAATATGGACCTGGCGGAGAAGCGGCGTACCCGGTGTACCCGTCGTTTGCGGGTACATTGTCGCCATAGTATATATTCTGCTCATTCGCCGATCTAAAGACGGGTTTTGGCTGACGATGGTTGGCAGTGTCTATTCCCGAGCGAGTAGCGATGTTGCGCATTGCTGATAATAGGGAACGTGCAGATTCAATGGCCTCTGGAGAGATGCCCCTAGTTTGTCTAGCATTTCGTGTCTCTCCTGTAGGAGGCGAACCGGGATTCAAAGCGACTTCACGCTTACGCATGGTACCAGGCGTCGGTATGCTTACTATTGGGGACATGCGATGTGGTGACTCGTTTTGGCCTGAGGCTGCGGTAAGTACATTGAGGATGTCGGATAGGTTCAGCGTGCCATGGTCGATGGAACCACCAAGCTCGTCTGACACTTGCGAGATAGGGGAGCGGATCCTAGAAACGACATTCCTAGTGTTGCTGGCCGTGTCTGGCCCCAACGCATGAATGAGGATGTCCTGGTCGATAGAGATCGCCGCATCGATGGGTGTTGCGTCTGCGGATGCTTTGGTGGCATTGGGAGAAGGTGCAGAATGGATGTTGACTGTGTAGCCGCCAGGAAGAGTCACAACATCGGGAGTTTCAACATGGACTGGTGCAGAGACAGCAGCAGTGGCTGCAATGGCGTAAAGGGCAATAACTAAGCGCATGTTTTGTTTGATAATACAGCAATGCGTTGATAATTAGGAACACAACAGTAAGAATACTTTATACGCTATCGCGATAGCAATGTGAGTGGCCTACAAACAACTGTTTTATCTTGGGGAGAATAGTTCAAAATAAACAAGTCATGCGCCAAAAATATGCAAACTGCATATTTGGTAACATGCCTATAATTATAGTGTTTACCTAACGTCACTGTTTTGCGAGCAGCTGGGATCGAATGTATCTGAAAATGGCCATATTCTCTATTTTTTTTCTTGGCAGTTCCAGGAATGAAACGCGACAGGGAAAGTCCCCGCATTTATTCACTAAAAAAACGTAATAATGTCACTAACACGATTGCGAAACGGTCACGAACTGCTCCCCCGCCTTGATCACCTCACCCACCCCCGCAATCGACGTACCGAATAAAAATGAGGGCAAAAAGAATGATTTCTGCCAGGTTCGAACTGGCGACCGTCTGCGTGTTAGGCAGACGTGATAACCAACTACACCAAGAAATCAGAGAACCGAATTTGATCTAACTAGGT
>JANBOT010000053.1:0-23161 GCA_027575385.1 Coemansia sp. RSA 2399 | reverse complement strand
CTCCATCAACCCCATGTTCAAGAACGAAAAAAGACTCGAGGTCTGCGATGTCTGCGGCGCGTTCCTGGTGCCCAACGATGCCTCAAAACGGCTTGATGCCCACAACGAAGGCAAGCAGCACCAGGGCTACATGCGGATCCAAAAGGCGCTTGAAGAATACAAGCAAAAGAACGGGTCTGCGCGCGACCAGAGAGACGACCGCCACGGCGATAGACACTACCCTGGAAACCGCCGGAGCAGACAACGAAGCGGAAGCGCGCAACGGAAGCATTCGCGGTCGCCATCGCCATATCAACGACACGAAAGACGCGACTACGGCGATCGCTATAAAGACAGCGGCGCGCGCAAGCGTCGTCGAGATGGCAGATATTAAAAACAGGTATTTCACAGCATTTGCTTTTTTCTCTCTCTCCCTAATCCCTCGCTTCTAACCACCCTTCCCTACCCTGCCGTAAAACTACTATATATTTCGGATACAAACAAAGCCAACTCCTACATGCTAACCAAGAAAAATGTAGTTCTTCATGAACCCTCCGATCTTGACTTTCTGCGTTCTGAAACCCACCGCCTCTTGCATTCCCTGTACGCAGCAAATACGTCATTGCATGCGTCTTTGTCGTAGTTGCTATCGTCCAGGCATTTCATGCTGGCCTTTGATTCTAGGGCACATGGATCCATGAACTTTGACGGGATCTTTCTTTCAAACTCGCTAAGCTTGACACGACGTGTGCCCGTTTCGGTCGACATTTTGCGAATAGATCCGGTGGTGTCGGGGTTCGGTGACGACATTCTGCTATTGCTGTATAAAGATAGCTATATATTGGGATGATATCGAGTCAAAAAGGCGAGCAAGTGGCACAATGCAGTTGGCTATCCAATGGTAAAATTCTGCATATTTTTACTTTCAGCCGCACCACGAGATGACGTCAAATATGGGCAAGGTGATCTGGTAGTAATTTTTTTTATAGCCAAGATAGACTTTGCGTTTCATTTGCTAACCCATTTATTGTTATCGAATCTCAAAGTTTGAAACATTTGAGGCGGGCTTCTTCGTCAGCTCTGCTTAAGGAAACCGGCACAAGAGCGGGTTTTCCAACGAGGTTACACACTAGCGGTCAGTCATTTTATGTAGCCAATCGAATGAATGTTGGTCTAGCGGAAAATGTCTGTTTTCAACACTCAAATCACTTCTTTATTCACAGTTACTTTCTATCTCATTTTGTCCGTAGATCGGCGTTGAGTGTTGCACAACAACAACAACAGCGACAACGGAAATCATCGGGAATGGTTTGTGAGTGGGTAAAATTGGATGTTTTAGTGTCGCCGTTTTTCATTATTTTTCAAAATGACGTTTTGTTTTCTGCTCCCAGCCTATGAAGCAATCGAGGTGTGTTTACCTTTCAAAGTAAATGCTTTAATGTCTTCAGCCACGCAAAAGAAAAAACAGAAAGCAGGTGAAATGAAGTTTGTGGCGAAGTGCAGATGAAATGTAGTAGATCTGTACACATGCACAAAACGTAAACACGGCTGAAGAGAATGATAACCTGATGGTTTGGTGTGGCAACAAGATGCAGGCGGACGAACAAAACGAAAACAATAATAATCAAGGTGCTTTAATAAAAATGGTTAGGATGAATCAAACCGTTACCAAAACCCCCCCCCAACAATACGTCAATAATTGTGTCCTTTGCTTGCCATAGATTTTATTCTGAGCCACTTGGGAATATATTCTTGCACTAAGACAATTAGATATGGCGAGATAATGCAAATGGACGGGCGGACCATTGTCGTGTGCAAAAAGGGACGATTGTGCATTATGTTTACTGATATGGGCTATTATTGTACGTCAAATGTGGTTCAGTGGGCTTTGCTAGAGGTTTGTTAGAAAAAAAAAAGAGAGACACCATTGTTGGGGAAAACTGTTTTGCAGCGCCTAGTCCGATCGGTTTTTGTCTTTCAAAAGGCTAGAAAGTAATAACACTGACTATAGAATAGAAAATAAGGCTAGCCACCAGCTTGTTTCCTTGCATAACTGCATTATTGTCGGTATCGGTCATGTAGAATGTCTCTAGCAAAGAAAGTGAATGTTTCAGCCATAACGCAGAATAAACATTTTCCTCTGCTTTGAAGGAGGCTGTGGTTATGCCAAACCTGTATAAAGTGAGAACCACGCATACGCCCTTACCTCCCAATGCAAGTGTGTGTACACCTAATTGCATATATGCGGGACAGTCACAATTGCTGAAGGATAATGAAAGAGAGGGGCTTCCATTTCAAGACTATTTTGAGCTAAATAAAAATAAAAATAAAAGGCAAATAGCATGTTAGGGCAGCGCATCTGTGAAAAACAAATCATAGGGCAACTTTGAAACCATTGTCTAGAGGCTCTGCCTAAATGCTGAAATAGCGCTGAACAATTAGTTGCCAAAAAAAAATCTAGATCAGCCGTTGCCGAAATACAAGGCGAGAGGGGGAGGACGGTGGGTACAAGACAGCAATACTCCCTTTATTAATTCTTATGCCACACACTCTGAAATCAAAAACAAAAACATTGGGAATGACTGGACTGCGCCGGTTTGCTTATTTGACTTTTAAAAGCCTATCGATAGTATAGAACAACGCGTAAACTTGTCCAGGAAAGCGGTTGTTATTACGGTGCTAATTGCTGACGCCCCTCCCCTTTGATGCCACCGGCGTTCCAAGATGGATTTTGTTGCAACGTCGCCGAAACCATTTAGTCAGACTAATAAACAACAGACATGTTTTTGAGCATAAAATGGCTAGATGCAAAAGCGCATGGGATTCTATTCATTTTCAATCTGCGCAGCTTCCGGCGGACGATTATAATAGGCGAGTACAAGGCGCAACAGAGACATACAATGTGTTGTATGCAAACCTCGAACCAATTCTGCCAGGCATATTTTCGTATTCAGACCAAGCGTCATGCCATTCTTTGTGCTAAAGTAGAAAAAAAAAGGTGGAATGGAAAGGGCTTTGCCTACAAAAAGCTCGAGCACATGCCTCTACTTTTTTCTTTTGGTTCTGTGGCTTTCTAGTATAGTCTCTTTCAAACTGTTCTTTCCACCTTTCGTTTTTTTTTCGGTATCAATTTGCGAGATCCGCAAAAAGTGCTTTTTGCCATTAAATAAAGAGCAGAGGTAAGTTTGCAGGAAATACATGATATACGGCTACTGGCCGTGAAACTGTCAATAGCTCGCTCTTTCTAGACGCCTGGGGGTTTGAAAAAGGAAATGTACTGATCGAGAGAGGTCGAAAAGGTTCCGTAGTCTGGACCAATCTTTTTTAATGCCAACCGCGTTAATTAATTGGCCCGACCGAGGGATGGATGTTCCTTGCATCAATTCTGAGTGGTCTGGCGGAAGTGAGTGGGCAAGCTTGTATTTCATTTGGCTCTATATTAAAGACACTATGGACTACGGATTTTCGTTACTAAATATGCCCAACCAGTGTCTGTACGCGAGAGTCTGGTTTTACTCCAATTAAATGCTAAAATACCTGCAAACTTTTTTCTTTTCTCTCTGTAGCGTTTATCATATCGCAGAAAACGTCTTTACGTAACATAATCCATTTTTTTGCCTCTTGCCATCTTCCCCCTTCCTTCTATTGCCTTGTTACTTTATTACCTTGTTAAAATTTTGACAGATTTTCGTTCGTTCCTGTCTTGCTGTCTAAAAGAGCAGCGGCACCACCCATATCCCCCTTTTAGTAGCTGACGACCTCCTCCTCCCCAGACAGCCGAGCCAAAGCGCAAAGCGACGCTACACTTGGCCCTGAACAGGTAAGCTTGTACACACCACACCCCTTTCAAAAAAAATAGTGCATGTTTGCTGTCCTGGTCCAACCCGCGCATCTCAAATGTGTCTTGTACGGCCATTGCTGGGACGCCGGTATGACTTTTCTCTCGCCCGCATTGTCCCGCCGCCCCCCATGCATACCAAGAAGGCAACCGCAAGTGCGACAGACACTTTGAATAAATGGGCAAACAGTACCTGACTATTTTGCGCTTGTTCGTTTATTCGTTTGGGCTGCTGCAGCCATCAAGCCATGTTGGTTTGGAGGAATCGCACTGCCAAAGCGCCGTCGCGCAGCTAGCTACAACCGCCTCTAACCCCCCCTCAGAACGCATTCGTTTGCTTGCATTCTGTCCATTAAAAAGGCTTTGCTCGGCGCATCTTCCACCACAGCAGCCACTGCTTGGCTGTTTTTGTTTTCGGTATTTCTGCGCCTTTTTTCTTCTTTCTTTCTTAGTAAAGAAAGTGAGCAATCAAGCCCAGGTCAGACATGATGCATGTTCTGCGGCTAGTGCTTATCAGAGACTGGACAGATTACAGCCATGTACATGTTTCTTATTCCGCTTTGTCGAGGAAAGCGCCTCTTTATCGGATCCTTTCTAAAAAAGACTTGCCCAGGGGGGTTTTCTGGTATTGGTTTATATTGCTATGGTCTAAAATTACAACCACATTTCCTTCTCTCTCTCCTCCCTTTTCTTTGCAAAATACCTTTAAAGAACCGGTGTGTGCCTCTTGTCACTCCCCCCTTTTTTGGTCTTTCCACCTTTTTCTGGCTGAAAGGAAAGAATAGGCTATAAAAATCCGCCCTCGCCCATCCGCCTTTTCGGCATTTTTTGGCCTTGTGCACTTTCTCCCTACTTGCCACTCTTGTATTTTTCTCTCGTGTATTTCCAGCTTTTTTCTCTCTGCTCCATATATATTCCAGAACACCTTTTATACTGTGTATTTCCCTCTACCACTAATCATATTTATATCTCATTTATTGCATATAGTCCATACTCACACCCACTCCTGGCTCTTGTATTTCCCAGACAAGCATGTCGGACCCGTACACAACCCAGGACAAGGACTACTTGACCACCACACAGCACCGTGCGCAGACATCTGCCTCCGCACACCGCAACGACTCTGGAGCTGCGACGCCGTCGTTTCTGTCTGCAGCATCGCGCACGGATAGCTCCTCTTCAGGCGTCGATTCGCAGACCGCACAGTCCTTGACATCCACACCAAACACAGCAGGCACCGCCGCCCCTTCCTCGCCCAATTCCTTGACATCAGCTACAGCAGACAATTCGTCTGCGTCTTTGCATTCATCAGCATCCTCCTCCTCATCATCATCCTCCTCCGCCCCCCAATACTCACACCAACAACATCAGCAACTCCACCACGAACGGCAGCGGTCACTTGAGATTGGCAGATGCACGCAACCATCAGACGCCTCGCAAGTCAGCGGCAGCAACATCGGCAGAAGGGAAAGTAATGCCCTGATCACAAGCTCCGATTTATCGTGGTCCGCTGTCCCCGCCATCTCTACTGCGGCGGCGGCCGAAACACGCAGTAATTCCGGCGCATTCCGCGGTCCGCAGGGCTGCTCGGGGTCGGCAAGCGCTCCTCTCCCGCAGCGCCCCCACCAGTCCGCAGACGGAATCTCGGCACCGGGGCTGGTTCGTCGCGGGACAAAGCGCCGGGGGTCCGACACATGCATTGTTTTGCTTGCAGTGGACGATGGCAACAACAACAATAACACTCTGGGTGACACCCATTCGCAGTCGTCTGCATCATCCTCTCCCTTCCCTTGCGCAAAGAGAGTCTACCGTGCGAGATCGACACTGGCCAGCAGAAAGAGCAGGAAAATGATCGCCACCAACGCATCGTCCCCCTCGCTATTCGCCGAGTTTGGCCCATCGTCGGTATCCGCCCCTGCATCGACTCTCACCTCGCCCTCGACATCCATCGGCTTTGGGCGTTCTGCTGCCGCGCTATCTGGGGGCTGTAACCCCAAAGATGCGGCATCACTGGCAGCACCAACTAGAGACTCGCAAGTGCGGGCGGAAGGGCTGCTGTTGGGGGCGCATGACACACGCGGAAAGGACGAGGGCGTTGGCAGCCTTGCCGATGCAGCGGCGGCAGCAGCAGCAGCCGCCGCCGCCAGGTGCGGAGAAGCACCCACGGTACAGCGCCATTCGCAGGCAAGCGCGGAGACTGCGGCCGAGAATAGCTACGGCGCAAACCCAACGACAGCCCCCTTTGCATGTGCAGTCTCCACAGCAGTCACCTCCGCCGCTCCCTCCGTGCCGGAATCGCCCAGCAATGCTTCTGCTGCTGCTGCGCACTCCATGACAGATGAGGGGCATGCGCCGCACAGGGCTTTATCCGGGTCGGCATCTGAGGCACACGTGACCGGCGAGTTGGCGGCCTCTGCTGACGCCAAAGTCCATTGCGCTCACGAGCACCACCACAGCAGCGCGGATGGCCACGAATCCGAATCCGCCTCATCGGCCATGGTTGTTGACGACGATGACGACGACGAGGAGATGCCGCTTTCGGAAGCCACACATGACAGCACTCCTGCTGCTTCCGCCGCCCTAGCCACGGTAACAAACCGACTGGGGCGGTCAGTGTCCGCTCCTGCGTCGATGCCTCCAACTGGCGCTACTGCTGCTGGCAGATCATCTGCAAACGCCAGAATGTATTTACGTTCCCAAAAGCACCAGCAGCTGAAGAAGAGGCTGGCCTTGGGTGCTTCGCTTGATCCGGCAGCCGCTGCCCAGGCGACACCAGCCAGGATGCAGGCGTGTGCGTTGCCTCCCATCAACAGGTACACGCTTCGCGAGCTAAAGATCCAGAACATCCTGCAGAACCCGCGGCTCCGGCATGAGGTGCTTTTCGAGCCCAAGTTAGAGTTCCGTCCCAACTCGTGTGGCCAGTTGGCGGAGGCCAAGCAGCGCGCAGCGCTACAATACTGGGCGGCAGTCGAGCAGGCGGTCAAGGCAGATACGGGCGCGCCGTCCAGCGTTGCAACTATCACGATGCTTATCGTCGAGCTGCGCGAGATTCTTGTGGAGATGGCCGAGGACTCGCCCAAAGCAGAGCTTGCGCACCATGCAGTGGACCTGCGCGAGCGGCTGGACGACCAGCGGATACGCCAGCAGCTTGAGAACCGGGTGTTTGACGCGGCATCAGTTGTAGCGTATCTGGTTTCAGCGATGGAGCAGTTTGCGCAGGCGTCGCGCAAGGCGCTGGTGGCACGGGTGCTTCTGTATGTGCAGCGTGGGCGTTTTGTGCGTGCATTGCGCGCGGCGTTTGACATACTCGAGTGCATCAAGATCGACGCGGCAAACAGAAGCATCGAAATGTATCGCGAATACATGCGGTCGACGGCGGTTGCATTCGAGCGTTCGCACTTCAATATGGCGCTCCGCCGCAACACGATCGAGCTTGGCGACACAACCGAGTGGTGGCGCCGCGCGTTGGCGGAGTGCAAGAAGAGCGGCGGCAGCCTGGAGGAGATGTTTAGAGAAGCCGGGCGCGAGCTGATTCTGGACGATGGACAGGCTACGCCGGGGCTCTTCCGCATGGACGAGACACGCATTCAGATCATCCGCAAGGAGGCTGAGCGCTTGTCGATTGTCGGAATGATGTTCCTTGCGTTTGTTCAGTTTTTGCAGATAGCCCGCCGCAATACTAGCGCTGGACAGCAGCAGCAGCAGAAGAAGCTGGGCAGCGAGTTCGTCAATGCTGCCAATGGCCGCATCGACCACGAGCGCCTTGCGGCCGAGTGCTTGCAGCTGGTGCCTGAGGGCTGCAGTGTCAAATGGACAGAGCCGCTGCTTGCCACTCGCGCCTCGTCTGCAAAGGCAGCGGGCGCTTCTTCTTCCAGGAGCGGCAGTGCGGCTGCGCGTGGCGAGGTTGGATTCAGCCACCTTGTTTCAGAGCTTGTGTTCCTTGCCGAGCGCACTCTTTTGCGGGGCTTGACGGGCGCCGAGATCGCCATGCTCGAGCGCACGCTGCTCCGCACAGCGCGCTATGAATGCCCGCTTCGTGAGGTTGTCGAGGAGCGCATCAACGCCGCCGTGCGCCTACACACTGACTCGCTCACTGCACTGTGCGGGAAGGTGCAGGGAAGCGAGTGGGAGGCCATGCCGCAGGGCGCCAACGACATACTGCGCAAGGCCATGCTCTCGTTCCTTGTGCCTGCGCTGTCCGCGCTGTCGATGAAGATCAGCTCCGTTGTTTCGCACCACTGGCAGGTCTACAAGTCCTTCTACGTTGCTGTCTCGACGAGTGCTGGCAGCAGCGGAAAGCGCAACAACAGCAAGGGCGGCGACAGCAGCAGAAACAGCAACGACAGCAGCAGCGGCAATAACGGCCGGGGTGGCGCTTCAGCTGAAACGCCATCCAACGCATCGTCTTCGGCAAGCACAATCCACGCGGCATAAGGCTCCGTCAAAACCCCCCCCACTATACACAACAACTAGTTAGACTTGTATCCCAATTGGGCGCAGTTCTCTTTCCTAATACTCCCTTGCATTTCACATTTACTTTTTTTTTTCTGGGATCTTTCCCTTACAGTTTTGTTGGCTTTTTCTTCGGTTTAGATTTGTGTGTACGATACTTTGTTTTAATTTCATTACGTTTAACATCTAAAGTAAGGCTGCGTTCCGGGAAAGCTACTGTTTTTCTCTCGCGAACCTGCCAATGCCACACGTGCACAAATCCCCAAAAGTGTGTTCGAGCCGAGCTTGTACTCAAGGCCATGAAGAACCGGCGGCGCCAATGCACGAATTCTCCATCGTGTAGTTCAAGTACTTTTATTGCCTTGCATGTTTACGTTTCTAATTGTTCGAAAACAGCTATATGAAATAGGATGGCCGCGAATTACTGGGAGTCGTCACAATTGTAAGCTTCCGACTGACGTTGTCCGTAGACAAATAAGCCATCGCCTTTTCCATATATCTTCAATCCGACTGTTCACATGCATTAATTACGCTACTTCTGGCACACCACGGGTATATTGCATTAATTGTGTAGTCAACGGTTCCTGCTGACCCGCTATGAGCTTGCTGAAATCGAAAGCACGCACATGATGCAGCTGACCAGCCATGAGATCACGTATTTGAGAATCTACTTTGCTAATTGTAAGTGCAGCCCCGACGATGATTACGATGGCCAAACCAGTGATGACGATGGCCAAACCAGTGATGACGATGATGGCCATGTTTGCTTTGATAACGAGTGCCCCGGCTAATCGAATCATCTTGCGTGCGTGTTGGAATCGGTGTAGTGATTTTAAAGATCGGTAAGAAGCTGCGTGCAAGACAGGAGATTGTCGCAACGGCGTTGGTATACTTTAAAAGATTCTACATAAAGTAAGTCCGTAGCATGAATGACGCGTTGCTTCCCCCCCCCCCGAGAAAATATAATAACTCGAGTCTAACGAATATGCCGGATTCACCATGCTTGACATTGTAGCAATACGTATTACGACATTGATCCGTATTTAATGGCCGTGACATGCGTCTACTTGGCATGCAAGGTCGAAGAGAACCCACACCACATCAAGCACATTTGGACCGAGTCCAAAGCGGTCTACGAAGGTATGTACGGCATGGCAAGGACTCTTTTCAGGGCTCGTTTGTAGATGGCGGTGCTAATAATAAGCCGATGTCCACTTGTAGACACGTCCCCAGACATTCGGTTTCCTTACGACATTCCGGATATCGCAGAATGCGAAAGCTACCTTTTAGAGGAGATGAAGTTTTACCTGGTCGCGTACCATCCATACCAGGTTCTTATCGAGTAAGTTACCTTGAATTTGTTTATGGCATGTGTTTGGTTTCGGGCAAGATGGTTGCGACTAATCCACCCGTTGAATGCCGTGTGTTCACTGTTGTAGTATCAGCGACAACATAAAGCTCTCTAAACCGTCAATGCAAGCAGCATGGTAAGAAAACAGTTGGCAAGAGTGATTAAACATCTCTGCACCGAAATTGCTCAAGCTAAAACCAAGTGCAGCCCGCTTTTGTTATCCCCGTATAGGTCGATAATCAACGACAGTTTTAGAACGGATCTGGCTCTGGTCTACCCGCCACACGTCATAGCCGTGGCATCGCTGTTCCTGTCGCGCGTAGTTGACCAGGGCAACATGTCGGATATCGAGGCGCAGCAATGGTTTGCGGATCTGAACGTCGATATAACCGATGTCCTGCAGGTGGTTAGCGAGCTCATTGAACTATACAAGACTTGGAACGGATACGACGAGGCCAAGATGCCAGAGCTTGTCATTCGGTATATTGCCGATGTTGCCGCGTCAGGCAACTAGACACCTTTTTCATCCACTGATTTTGATGAGCTCAATTAATCTCTGCGAGTCCTCCGGTTTACATGGCGGATTGGGTTGGGTAGTCTATTGTTCGTGATTTCAGAAACCGAAATATGTAAAGCCAAGAATGGTGGTCCACTATCTTCGCGCTTAATACGAGAGGCGGGGGGATCGAAGAAACAGATGACGCTGATGCTCTCGAAAGATGTCGGAATCGGGTCTGATCTGTGTTCGAAGAACCCACCACCATGGTCGCCACCTCACCAGGCACTGCCCCCACAATGCCCGAAAGTCGGTCTTCACAGCCCTCATAGCCAAAAACCCGACACTGTCCCGTTCTTCGCTATCGTTTGAGGTGCCAACAAGTCAACGCCCGAGAATGTTTGGATGAATATTTTCTACAAATCAACAGTTGGCTTCGGCTTGAACTTTCTTGACGCTCGTTCGCTGGCACGATAAGCAAACTGGCTTCCGTAGATCTGACACTGCACGTTGGATGGTAGATCCAGCGTAAACACATTGTGCGCCTTTGGTACTGTGACCAGTCGATCGTCCGAGGAGATGATTTTGAAGACGTTCTTTGTTTCTTGGGCTACAATCCCCCTGATACCGACGTAGTTCGGGCACTTGGCCCTGTCAACCGATATCAATGCACCGTGCATGTCAGCCTTGATCAGACGGGACAGAATGGTCTGGCTCTGCTTCCGGTCCCTCATGACCGGTTCAAGCGGCTTGTCGCCGATCAACGACGAGATGTACTGAGTCCACATCCGGTTCAGCGGGAGAAACAGCTCGTATTTTTGTGCTTCCTTCGGAATGTCATATATTTTAAGCGCTCTCTTTTCCTTGGATGTAATTGTCTTGCGGTTCGGCTTCTTGGTAGGCTTGCAATCACTGCCAATACGCCGATTGGGCTTTGACTGCTTGTCCTTGTACGGGTTTGTTAGAAGCACCATGCGACCTTCTACCCGGCCCTTGAATGCCGCTTGCGCTCTTACGTCGCTGACGTTTGTATCTACCGTGCGGTCGATAAATCCTTCGGTGAACTGACGTGTGGTTGGATTCACGGGCACGTCCATTGGTGCACCGCTCCTGGCCTTCGTTTGCTCGTTTAGCGGCGTGTAAAAGCCGACATCTGCACCTTCTGTTCCGCTCATTTTATTTTCTGCAAGGAAGGGTATTATAGTATTGCAATATAATGTGTAAACGAAAGCACGATGCAGCGGGACTAAATGCTGGCAATTGTTGAAAACGAGAATATTCGGAAAGGTAAGAATAAACATTTGTATTTTTCCCCTCGCCACTCATCACAACGTTGTGCATATGGTATCTGCACGGGCTTATTTTTTTTTTCAGGGGTTTGTTTGCGTACGTTGAAAGGCAATTCAATTTTCTCCACTCCTTCTGTCCTTTCAAGGGGGCTTTTGTTTAATCTTTATTGAATTGTATTTTTAATTGCGATTGGCCATGATGGATAGCGGGTTTCCAGAGATCAAGGTAATGTTCCTTGCGCAGTTCCACCCAGACCTTGGACCTATTGTGCCGATATCTGTGCCAGAAGATGCGGTTGAAATAGAGCAAAAGGCGTACAGCGAAATGGGCAGCGCGCGAGGAGACGACCTGCAGAGCGAAGAAGGAAAAGGAGAAGGAAACACAACAACGCCTAGCGACACGCACAGCCGGCTAATAAGCGAGCAAGACGGAGTCGTGCACTTGATAAAGCGGCCGAGTGAAAGCAAAGACAGCGAGGTTGCGAGTGACAAGATTGACTTCAACTCAATTCAAACGCTGGTCATTCCAAAGCTGACGTTGTTTGAGCGTCTAATAACAGTGCATACGGGGAAACACAAGGTTATATGCTACCCGATAGCCGTCGAGGGAGCATACCAGCGCAACGTGTTTATATTCAACATGTGCTTTGCGTTTGACATTGACGCAGAGACAAAGTGCTACGGACCGGTGGTGAAGCGGGTCGGGGGCTTGCTGAAGGAGCTGGAGATAGGCGGGAACCTGCTGAGCAACCCAGCTGGGCAGCGGCCGCTGCGCAGGATGATGCAGCAGATGGTGTTCAAGCTGAACATGCACGGGGAGTACCAGATCGAGCTAGACATGCGCAGCATCTCGACGTCGCTGGCCGCCACCGGTGTCAGCATCAAGCTGTTCCCGGTCTACGAGAGCCCAACGGAGATCAAGGCGTACCATGTGCCTGTGCGGATAATAGACTTTGGGCTTGCACGGCTAAAGTCAGCACAGACATTATACCAGACGCAGCTAGCTGATGACATTATCTGGGATCTTGTTCTGGAGCGGGTGACGCAGTGCATCGACAACGTCAACCATGTGGCGATGATCGCGCAGCTAGCGCAGATACGCGAGGAGACCGTGGTCTTGGCGCTCAAGCACCTGGACTACTACGGGTGTATTGGGCTGGTGGACATATTCCAGTTCTCGAACATCTATGAGGTGCAGTACCAGACGATGGGTCTGTTTGAAAACGCGTGGCTGCAGCGCGAATGCTACAGCTATGTGACGAAGGACGGCCAGGCTGGCGATATCTCGATGGAGGAGCTGATCGGGCTGTATGCGACCGTAAGGGACAGACGGTCAGTAGCGGAATGGATAATCGAAAACAAGCTGGACCTGAAGCGGTTCGATGTGCGGCGGTTCGTCGTGTTTGGAGTGATGCGCAGTTTTCTACGGCGCGTGTATTGCTACCCGATTCTGCGCGCAGTCAGCGCTGCTGGAGGCGGCGAGATCCCAAGCACAATCGATGAGCTCGGCACAACACCACGCGACTCGGTTGAGAGCGGAAGAGGCGTCGAGAACAAAAGCGAGGCTGACGAAGAAGCCGAGAGTGCTGCCGAAATGACAAATCAGGACGGCGTGCTGGAGCCAAGAATACTGTCGATGCTTGATGGAACACACCACCTGGACGAGATCAGCGTCATTATCGACAAGGATACGCTGGCGTTGTATGAGATGCTAGAGGCACGCGGGGGAGTCGAGTATCTTTACCTCTAAGACAAAGCCAGGCACGCCATTGTTCTGGGGGGTGGGGGGTGTTTGTCTGTCGATAGTGGGGAGGGGAAGGAGGGCTTTCGGATTAGAAGAGAGGCTATTGACGTTAGGTCTCGGGACTGGAAAAGAAATGGTTCAGGAGAACAAGCGCCGGCGATAGTGCAACAATGAGCATTACTTTATGATATTATTGCAAGACTAGCCAAGTTTGGAGAGGGAACGCACCTGTTTTGTTTTCATTTGGTTTATATTTTGTTTACTTGGGCATGGTGCTCAACAAGCGAACACAAAATTGAGATAAATTTAGCAGTTGCAGATCATTTCCGCGAAAGCCTCCAGCATCTGCGAATTGTTCACTTCAAAAGCCGTATTTTTCCTGCGCAACAACGTAAACAAACATTTTTTTTTGCCATCTTTGTTGAAAAGTGCGGCCACACAGACGCGGGCAAGTAGCAAATCGCTCTTCTTCTTGCAGGGTCTGCGGTAAAAGCTTCTTTTCTTTTCTTCATTTTTTTTTGTGTGGAAACGAGCGACTTTTATTTTATCTCGTGTTTGTTTATTTTATCTGCGAATAGTCGGCTCGCGCCGCGTCGTCAACCAACAACAAACGTGTGAGTCTGGGACCACCCGTGCCAGCAATACAAACAACAACCCTTTCCTCGACATGGCCGGAGTTATCTACAAGGTAAAGGAGCTATGCTTCGTTTCAGTGAATAAGCCAAGACCAGCTCCCGTTTAAAGGTGCAGCAATTACTAGGCTCGACAAGTGAAAAAAGAATTAGATCATCCTTTGAGGATGCGACCAGAGATAAAGTGTGTCTGTGCCGCGCAGCGCGACTGTGACTCCTTGCTTGGCTATGAACAAAGCAAAAAAAAACAAAAATGGCGCTGCAAGTCGTTAGTAAGCATTGCCACCATTTTCACGTATCTCCTCCCTCCCACCCCCTTTGTTTATTAGATGCGCAGACACTCTCACTCACTCACTCTCCTGTTTATTTCCCACCAGCGGAAACGGAATTTCCTTTCATTGAATTCTGTTGTTTCTATACTTGCGTGCTAACACCACATTCTCCATTTTCTTTGCTTTTGTTTGCTAGCCGCCTCAGCAGCACCTACACGAGTCGACGTTTCTAAACAGCGGGGGACACGCAGTAGATAGCGAGATCGCATATACCGCGCCGTCTGACCACATTCCTCGCCACTCGCGGAGCCACAGCAATATCCAGTATAGCACCACCTACCAACGGCAACACGCCTTCAACGACACCTACTTTGCGCGTACTGCGGATCCGCCGCCGATGCCGGCAGCCGTCTCTGGCTCATACATAATGGACAAGTACGCTGCTATTTCCCCCCAGACGCCGCCCTCGCCCGGAGACCACCCCAACGATACCTCTTGGTTCAAAGACCAGCGGCCTCCGCCTATGCCTGGGTCGGATTCCAAATACTCTGCCTACACGGTGGCAGCAAGAGGCAGCGAGCATCGGAGGGTGCGTGGACAGCGGCGCAGAACAGACTGCTCAGACGAGCTCCAAGCCAGTATCCGCCGCCCATCCTCCTCGCACTCGTCATCGCTCACCTCGCGCAAGGTCACATACAGCCAGTACCCGGACTTTGAAACGATAACAGATCCGTTTGCAAAGCGCGACAAGATACCCCAGAAGAGCATAAAGCCTGTGCTTTCAAACACCAGTGGGTCAGACACCAAGCCACCCAATCCGGATGACAGGTCAGGCACCGCATCGTCATCACCGACACTGCAGCCGCCACCTGTGCCGCAGATGTTTGCAGAGCAAGGCGCGAATGCTGCTGCCAAAATGGCCGCGAAGAGTCATGGGAATTCAAAGGAAAATAGCCGCCTTCTGCTGGGTCTAGCACAGCAGCGGAACGGAGTACCAGCAAAGCACACGCATCATCCTAGCTCGATGTCCATAGCCTTGCGCAAGCAGCAGGCGTATGCCGCGGAGCCTGTCCAGATGGAATCGCTGGATTCGTCGCTACCTGGGTCCCCTGCGCCCTCCGTACCCAGACAACCGAACGATTCTCATGCTGACCAGGCGGTGGTTCCGACAGGAAACATTCCACCATCTCCGTTGTCCCAAGCATCGCAGCCGCCACTCAGCGCATCGCGCGCTGTGGATATGCATTCTTCGCGCAAAGAATCGCTACCTCCACATTTGCTGGATGTTGATACTGCTGTTGCAGGGCCTGCACTGATACGGCCGTTCAGCGGACAGCACCTCAATAGTCCACGCCTGGACATTGACATGGACAAGGTTGAAACCCTGTACGCTCGGAGCAGCGTGATATTTGAAAAGAACAAACAGAGGCGAGAAGCGAGAAGCCGTGTTGATTCTGCCGTCGCAGAGCCCGACAGCTCTGCTTATGCAGCCTCGGCACGTAAGGGACGATACGGACTGCTAGGTGCCACGTCCAACGACCGTGCATCTTCCCTTTCGCAAACTAATACTAGTGCAAACAAGCACATCATAGCCGACAACAGATACAACGACGAGTACGATAACGACGATATTGACAACTTGGAAGGACACCACGAAGGCGATGACTATATTCCGTTTGACCAGGTATTGATTCCAACAGCGTTCAAGCGGCTTCGTGCTGCGATCGATGATCCAGAGTTTGAGATTGACGAAGAGACATACCGGCGGTTCAAGTTATCCGAACGCTGGTATGCGCGCGAGGTGCATGCACAAATGGAGAGGACGTATGCGATCGGCACTTTTGGCGAGAGCAAGGACCGTGGTCGAGCCTCCAGAAAGGATCATTCGGGAGGCAATGCAGAACTGTATCCACGAGCCGATCCTTCAGATATTGACCCGGCCGTATATCGCAACCACCGCCTGGTGGATGATACAGGCGATGGCATGTATCAAGACATCCCAATGGCGCCTATCAGCCCGCCTGAGCGCAAGCGCACATCTAGCCGTAGACGCTCTCAGCGGAGCGCAGCAGGCAGCAGCAGCGGCACACACCGTCGCTACCCGGTCCCCGCCGAGGATGTTCCACAGATGCCACAGGCTGTGTCGCCTAGAGCTCATCATCGCCCCGTGCGCGGGAACGGCCTTGTGCGCAAAGAAACATATAGCCGGGACGCTGACTCAGCATATGTGCCGCCGCAGCTGCAGACAGACATGCGGCAGGACAGTCTCAACTACGCCGCAGCCCTGAGTGGGCAAACCGGCACGTCATCGCATATGCGGCGTGGTGCACCGATCCACCACCAGGCACACGCAATCCGCAGATCTGAGAGAATGGATCCGCAACAGCCGCCTGAACAAAAGTCCTCTGGCTGCTGCGGATGCACCATCATGTAATTAATTGTTCGTTTGTCGCAGACGACACCCTTTTCTCCATTACACGCACACATTTTTCGTTTAGCTTGCTAAAAAAATAACCTTTCTTTCAAAAGGCTTGGTTGCAGGAGAAAAACACGAAACGAACGCGACTAGCATTTGCTCTTTGTTGATGAGCCGAGCCGATCTCTGTGTAAGCTTATTCCTGCGGATCACTTTTTTCTGTCTTTGCACGCGACATCAATAACAAGCCCCTTTTCGCTCTTATGAGATTACTGTTAACACATTTTTTTTGTTTTTTTTGTTGCATTTTTCTTTCCTTTATTCACTTTGGCTGCGCATTCTGTTATTTTGGCATCATTAGTCAGCCAGCAAAATAAGAGCACATACGTGCATAGACTTTTAAACCCCTTTCTTGCCTTCCGAAAAAGTTTTTTATATTGTCCATTCTTGCATTCGCGCGTTTAGTCAATGGGTATGTTTCTAGAATTCCGAAGCCATTGAGAAAGAAAGAAAGAAAGAAATGCATTAATGGAATTTGGAATGGTTGTGGCCGAGAGTTTTATCGCTATGGCAACCTCCGCCATTTTCTTTTACCTTGGCTCAGACGCACTAAATTATGCTCTTGAACCCCAATTACTCGTTTACAAACTTGTGTAGAAACAATAGGTCCGACTATATCGACAGCGACACCAGGCCTCGTGGTGCTCAACACATTGCTCAAACAGAAGCGGAAGGCTGAGAGCTGTGAAGCAGCTAGCCCTGGATCGAAGCAGGGTAATGCGGACGTCGAGGAAGCCAGTCTGGCGTTTTTCCAAGCCGGGCTGGGATACTTTGTGGATGGGAAGGCACAGTGCTGGTGGTGCAACAAGAACTCTTGCGACGCGGCAATGGAGATGCTACACTTGTTTTCGATTGACGAAAGGGGAAAGGTTGGTAACTACAAAGTAGCACTCGCCGATCAACTTACGAAATGCGAAGACTGTATTTGTGCCTATTACACGGCAAAGGAAACATTATACAAGATGTATTGTAAACAATACGATCTACAAAAGGTGGACGAATTCTTCCGGAACCTTGGCAAATGGGATGCTCGGCGTATTACCTACAACCTTTCCACGGCTGACGCCACTAGCGCCACCAGTAGCAGCTGGGCGGCCAGTCGAATCGCGCTGATCGACGCACTGTCCGACAGCTCCAACATTCTATTCCACAGCAACGTGACCACTGCAATCACCAAGTATGCGCTAGCACGGCTCGGTTCTGGCAGCGTTCTTGATCTGGGCAACCGCCTGCTTCCTGGATTTCTGGTGCTCTGCTTTAGCTCAGATCGGACTATCCGCACATGGGCATGGCGATCTATAAAGCTTGCGACACGAAAAGACTTGCATGTGTCCTTTGCGATGGTTGAGGTGGTGTTTGCTGGTATACTGAGGCAGCTCGCCGACCAGGCTGGGCTTGGAACCACATGCCCAGTGTCATCTGCGGGGTTCGGGAATAAGCTGGAGCGCATTTCGTTTTCGTTTTCGACAGATGACGCATGGCATGGAATACGTGTGTCGCTGAGCAGGCTTTCTAACGATGTCAAAAAGAGACTTCTCGACCGTTTCGACACATTCCCAGTGTTCATATGCCAGCGGTTGATGCATATCACGGGAGACGACTTTATTCAAGCCCTCCGCACGTTTGGGCTTGTTATTGGAGCTGCCGAAAAGTCTTCTGTTTGGCCGCAGATCTCACGAGACATTGGGCGGCATCCAGAGGATTTTGTTTTACGCATCATGCGGCATCCAGGGTTTCGCTGTCGATTTGAGGCCGCAGCCCATGACAAGTCCTCGAGGGATCCACTTGGCGACACCTCTATCTCTGCCCACAACAACCACCTACGGCCCGTTCTTGAGTGGATCACGCCATTTATCGAGTCTCTGCAGCTACCGAAAAATGCCCATGTCATTGTGGTTCTTCTGGAGGAGCTTCTTTTCAACATTCGCCTGGACAAGAAAGTGCCAGAAGTAAGCGCTGCTATTGCCACACACACCGCAATGGCCATTATCACCCACTGCTTGAAGCTACCCACCCTAGAGAGATTTATGGCTGATGGCAAGCATTTGCTGGGCGAGTTTCTTCATACAAACTTCAACGTCATATCGAGTATTGCGCAGGGCCACGACACACTTTCCAAGAGCGAACTTCTTATCTCTGGTGCCGAGGATCTGATCGAGTTGATGCTTCGCGAAGATCTGGAAAACGTGTTCAAAGTCATTTCCGAGTTTAGCGAGGCAGCCCAAAGTGTCAAAGACGATCCTGACCTATTTGCAGACTACGATACCAAGGGCAAAATATCTGTTCCTATCATAATACACTTTCCCAGCGTGTGGGAGAGCGTGCTGAAGAACCCTCAAAACACGAATATCGTGCGCAAGTCTATCTACGCTATATCGTATCTCCTGCTGTTCGATCCGATCCCGAAAGGTCTTATTCGTTATCTTCCGCAGAAGTGGTGTGACTCGTACAGACTGTTTGAACGAGAGCGATCCACACTTGCTGATCTTTTGAAGACCGTCTTGCAGCTGCTTGCTGCCAGCCTGAACGACGTTGACTCTGCTGAGCGGCACGAGTTTGAGAAAGAGATCTTGTCCTCGCAGCTACGCCTACTTGTCTCTCCATGGGCCAGCATCCGTCCGACTGTCCTGCAGGTCCTGCGCATTTCTTCGCTCGATATGAATGATAGCGATAGCGATGGGATGCAGCGAACCGTCGGTAGAAATACAGCGATGTCGAATAAACTGCTCGAAAAGTTGAGCGACAGCGAACGCGATCTTGTGAGCAGCGAGCTGTTTGAGCGCCATCAGTACTACTTTATTCGGTCGCTAACGGATATAGTCAACGACTGCAGGGTGCTTGTTAGCTGCAACCGCCCTGCATACACTTGTAGTAGCAACATTGCGCTATTCTCTCGTTCTTCAATATCCGTCGTTAACGACCCGAACGACCAGGACGTATCGGAGACGGTTGTCCGGATGTTCTTTGCATTCTGCAGTCTGCTTGAGTCGATTATCAAAGCCAACGCAGATAACGAGGTGCAGGTTGGCGACCGCAGCATGTATATGGATTCGGTACTTGCTGTTTTCTGCACCGTGTACGATATGCTCAACTCGTTCAAGTTTGCCGGGTTTGTGAACATGGTCAAAAATAGCACCAAGTTTAACGAGGGCGAGGCGATGGATGCACTCTCGATGTGCGTGTCGCAGATGCTAGACTACCTTGAGGGCGACGACTCGCTTGGAGTCTCTGCCAGGATCATCGTTATGCTGGGACTAATCGCTAGCGGCCTGGCTGCTACAAATGGAACCTCCATGTTATACCCAAAAGAGACTGTAGATGCGCTGGTTGGTGGCAAGTCTGGACGTTTGACGCTTGAGATGCGAGCCAATCTGCGCCGGATCACATCAACAAGGGTGTGGGAGGCCCGCTCTATCAAGGTGTCTGGGGCAAAGCCTGTCCAAATCATCTTTGACGACGAGAATGATTTGTCGTTTATGGATGTCGTGGACCTTAGCGATGTACTGGACGAGTCCTTCCAGTCAGACTTTGTAACCAAAGAGCCAATTGTCGTGATAGATAGACCAAAGCATGACTATTGGGCTGATTTGTCGACCAGTAACCAGCTGCCCAGCGCTCCTGCTAGTTCTTCGTTCAACTGGGCTGGGGTGCAGCCCAAGGTCACGCAATTCACCTCCAGCGACGCGAAACACGTAAAGCAAAAGAGGCAAACGTCTCTAATGGACAGTATGACTCGTATGTCTGGCAGTAATGAGAGTCTGACAGCGAGGCTGAATCAAAAGCGGCCGCCGCCGGCGCCGCCAAACACTAGAACTAAGGGCAGAAGGCCAAACGCAGGCAACGTCAGTCTGTTCGACCAGGTGCGCAACAACTACACAAGCGCGCGCAACGACGTGCGTTCTAGCAGCGGTGTCCAGAGACCTCCATCGATTTCCAAGCAAGTCGTCAAGGCGCCTCGTTCGATGGCTGTCTCAAACTTTTCCACTACCGCACAAAGGGCAGAAAAATACTATGACCCTTATGCGCCTACCGCGGATGATAGCTCAATGTACATCCGCGATGTCTCAGAGATTGCTCTGAGAGAGCTTGAGGCGGAAAAGCTAAAAATGGAACAAGCCAGAGCCAAGCAGAAACAAGGAGAGCGCACGATAAGTGTCGAATCGGACGACAGCGATTTGTCTAGCTCGGACGAGAGCAGCGGCGAAGCAAAACGGAATTCTGGCTTGGCCGGATTAATCAAAATTCCAAAGCACAGCGACTCTAGACTGCAGCAACGGCGGACAATGCAAATGGTGACACTTGTTGGCGCGAACTCAAGGTTCGCTAACAGGTCCGGTTTGGCGAGTGGTCGGTTCTTTGACCAAGAGACTCGGGACAGAGCCCTTGCTGAGGAAAGGGCAAAGAGGAGGTTAAGGCCAAGTCTCAACCAGCTGTACAAACGACTCCTCGGCTGGCGGTACGAGGATTCTGGCGACTATCCTCCCGATATCGATCAGTCCAGGCTGCACATGGTGCGCGATACATTTGCAGACCATGGTGCGTATAGCCAAGTATTCGAGCCCCTTCTTTCACTTGAATGCTGGGCGCAGTTCCAACGCGCAAAGGAAGAATCTGTGAGGAAAGTTTCCGGCGAAGCAACGCTTGAATCGCGAACTGGGCTGGACGATTTCCAGGATATTACGTTTAGAATGTCACCAGCAGATGCGGATACGATATCAGACCACGACGTACTTGTCTTTGCCGAGACCCATTCTCTCGAAAAGCGTCTTCTGGGTGGCCAGAGACAAGAAGTCCAACACGCGAACGGAGCGCTGCTTGGCAAGAGGTTTGATGGAAGGAGCACCTTTTTGGGGATGGTGAGGAAGCGGATCATTAGCCGCAAAGGTGCTGAGGTGATTGTGCGGGTGTATTTCCACAGCAATTGGATTGCGCAAATGTTGAACAAATTATCACTAAATTCATGCTGGGAGTTTCTAAGCCTCTACAGCATGGTTCCTGTCCAGCGCGAATACGCAGCACTTCAGTCGCTAGAGTATCTGGATGAGAACCTTGTCAAGGAGATCTTATGTCCGCGCGAATCCTTACGTCCCCGGAATCTAAGTCGCACGGAGGTTCAGCAAGTAATGAAAGCCCATGCACTTAATCAGCCCCAGGCGGAATCTGTGGCCTCAGCGATCAAGCTGGAGCATGGGTTCTCGCTCATTCAGGGGCCGCCTGGAACGGGGAAAACAAAGACCATTCTTGGCTTGGCTGGGGCGCTTGTCTCCGCGTCAAAGGCGAACATCGGCGCCAGTGGTGGTGCGAAGGGAAATTCGGGACCGTTTGCGAACAACAAGCTGCTTATATGTGCCCCAAGCAATGCAGCTGTGGATGAGATTGTCAAGCGGCTCAAAAATGGCATCCGCGACAATGATGGTGCAACATTTTACCCGCGCGTAGTGCGCACTGGGCAGTCCGACAATATCAGCAGCACGGTACGCGATACAACCCTCGACTTCCTGCTAAACAAGGCTCTTAATTCGTTCGATTCTAACCTGAAGAGCACGTCAGCAAATGTGACAAAGGATATGAGCGACCAACAGAGCAGTCTATTACTTGACATTGCGGGGCAGAATCGGCGCGAGGATGGAAAGGCGGTTGCCGCCGCCGCAGGCGCAAGAGAGCTGCAACGGACAGCGCAAGCGTCAATCAGGTCGCTTTGTTCGAGCCTTGACGATGCCAACGACGAGATCAGGGAGCTCGACGCTCAAATGCAAAAAGTCGATCCAAGCGACACTGCGGCCATGCGTAACCTGAAGGATGCGTACCAAAAGTCCAAGCAGAAAAAGAAAATGATTACGCAGAAGCTCGTGCAGGAACGCGAACGCGCACGCGGAGCTGGTAGGGCTATGGACGAAACCAAGGCCAAAGTGCGTATGCAGATCCTACAAAAGACAGACATCCTTTGCTGCACCCTCAGCGGCAGCGGTCACGATCTGTTAACCTCGCTCAACTGCTCGTTTGAAACCGTTATCATTGATGAAGCTGCGCAGAGTATCGAGCTTTCGTGCTTGATCCCACTGAAGTACGGATGCAAACGGTGTATTCTTGTTGGCGATCCGAAGCAGCTTCCGCCGACAGTCTTTTCGCAGCCCGCGACACAGCGCCTTTACAACCAGAGTCTGTTTGTGCGCATCCAGAAGAGTGCGCCGCAGGCGGTGAACCTGCTTAGCATCCAGTACCGCATGCACCCGGAGATCTCTGCCTTACCATCGTGGCTCTTCTACGAGTCTCGTCTGCTGGATGGTCCCGATATGGCGGTCAAACAGCGCGCTCCGTGGCACGACCACCTCAGGTACTCACCTTACAAGTTTTTCGATGTTTTCTCGGGAAAGGAGCAAACCGGATCATTGCACTCGGTTTATAACATGGCTGAGGTAACTGCGGCGGTCCAGCTTGTGTACAACCTGTGCACAGATCATCCTGATCTGCCATGGAAGCAGCGCATCGGCGTAATTACCCCGTACAAGCAACAGCTACGCGAGCTTGTGAAGGCGTTTGAAGGTCATTTTGGAGACACTATCACCGAAGCGATAGAGTTCAACACCGTGGATGGGTTCCAGGGCCAGGAAAAGGACGTTATTATTTTCTCG
>JANBOT010000052.1:0-24313 GCA_027575385.1 Coemansia sp. RSA 2399 | reverse complement strand
TCGCTGTCTCGGCTATTCAAATGTCACTAACGCCAGAATTTGTCGCCATCGTGATAGTAGATAACGGACGGCGAAGGCACTCTTCAAGATAGCGACCAAGGTTATACGATTTAAGCCTCAAAAGTCCGAGAGGAGCTGATGCTTTGCTTAGAAGGAATAGCCTGTAGATTCCGATTTTCGTAACAACGGCATTGCCATATTCGCACTCAATTATAACCATATTCAAACTGTTGCCCAGGTTGTCGTCGTGGGTTTCAGAGTTGCCGTCGCCAGCAAGCTCATCCATGTCACGATCTTTCCTCTCGATCAGCCCAGACACGCCCTCGTAGCTTTGCCAGATGTTGGCGGCTATAGCTAGATCATCTTCCAGCTTTTCGCGCATACTTTGGTTTAGAGGGTTCCCGTTCATGTCGTCGGTAAAGGATGAAAGGCGTGACTTGCTGGTAGCCGATTCGCTGTCGTCACACTGTTGATGAGCACCGCTAGCTCCGTAAGCATATAGAGGAGAGGCTTGGCTGTTTGGCTCGGCTACTAGGGATGTTGTGCCGAACGTCGATAGTGTGTTAGGTTGCCTTCTTTGGGAGGGGTCTGTAGGGTACTGGCTCTGTGATTGGTAATTCCCAAGCGATGACATGCTACCATAGTCGCTTCGCATGACATTAGCCTCGCTTTGCAAACCATTATGGCTGTGTCCATGTTTTGTCGGGTCTGTGGATACAGCGTCTGGTCCTACATGTGCTGTCTGGTGCGTGTGTTCGGATTCTCTTGTGAATGGATGTGCATTGGAACTGTTTGGTGTTGACGCATGCGCAAGCACAACACCATCTTCATTGAAAACAGCACATATACTAATGTCCTTTGTCAGCACTTGCTCGAGAATTTTCTTCAAGTTTTTAGACCTGAGCATCCTCAAAAGTATATGCCAAATCGAATAATATGAAATGAACAATAAGAAAAAGCTACAACGGCGAGTGAGGAAAAGGCAAAGTGTGAACGGGCGTTTACAAGCTCCGCGTTTCAGCTTTTTCTCGCAGGGCACATGACTGCTGCCACAAACACAAAGTGCTTTGTGTGGTACTTCTAACAAGGTTTCTCACTTTGAATGCGTATGGTCTTTTTTGAAAGTGACTGATTGACTGTTGTTGTTTGTCTCTTATTTCTCGACGATAGAACTAACTAAATAGCTCGTGCAAGGATGCGTAGCGTCGACAAGCGAGGAGCAGAGGTGCTACACAGCGAGGGGGACGATCTGTCTGACACCGCGGTCCAAGTAGCACGATTTGACCGTGGAAAGCAGACATCGAGCTCTGCAAAGAGACGCGCTTTAGAGTCGCTGTCGCTTGATTCCAAAGCCCTTGAGCAGCTCCCTTGTGCGAAAATGTACGAAAAATCATACATGCACCGAGACATTGTTAGTCACATTGCCGTTACAAACACCGGATTCGTTATTACAATGTCCACAGACGGACGCGTGAAGTTTTGGAAAAAGCGCGACAAGGGCATCGAGTTTGTCAAAACATTCCGTGCCCACCTTGGACCGATTAGTGCCTACGCGGTGTCGCTTGATGGCCACATGTTTGCGACCGCCTCGGCTGATAAGACAGTCAAGATATTTGATGTTGTTAATTTCGATATGATTGGAATAATCGATACAGACTTTGTTCCAGGCGCACTCTGCTGGATCAAAGACCCGTTGGATCAATCAGTTGGCGTAGTAGTAACTGACTATGACACCCCAGCTGCATATGTGTTTGACCCTTATTCAGGAACAGAACCAAAGCGCGTGGTCGACAGAATACACAGACAGCCGATCCTGCTTGTGGCCTATAACCCTGTTGCAGATTGTGTGGTGTCGGTGGACAAGGGAGGGATGGTTGAGTACTGGACGCTAGAGGAACCATTCACTCTTCCAGAATCAATCGACTTTAAGCTCAAATCGCAGACGGATCTCTACGAATTCAAAAAGAGCAAGTGCGTTCCCAGCAGCCTTGTATTTTCACCAGACTTTGAGCTATTTGCTTGTGTCAGCGTCACGGACTCTACCATCCGCGTATTCAAATTTTCCACAGGCAAGCTGTATCGAAAGTACGACGAGTCTATTGGTGCGATCAACTCAATACAGCAGAGCGATGAAGGCGGCCGGTTTAAGCTGGACGACATGGAGTTTGGGCGACGCATGGCTACCGAAAACGAGCTGCTAAAGTCTTCTGATGCCAAAACCGCAACTGCGACTTTTGATACCAGCGGCCGTCTACTGCTATATCCATCCCTCCTTGGCATAAAGGTTGTTAGCCTTTCAACCAACAAGGTCGTGTGTGTGCTTGGAAAGCCAGATCCGCACCGTTTTCTAAGCGTTGCGCTGTTCCAGACATTGTCTAGCGATGCCGCACAGCGGCCAGAACTAGCTGGATCCTCGAATCCCGAGGCTGAACACGGAATAGGCACCAGTGACCCTACGCTATTTTGCACTGCTTATAAACGCAAGAGATTCTACATGTTCACGCAAGAAGAGCCAGACCATATTGCTCAAGACAGCGCACGCGATGTGTTCAATGAAAAGCCTACGCGAGAAGAGGCATCTCTAGCAGTTATGCCCTCGAAGCAACGTTCAGCAACCTCAGCAATACTGCACACGACGCTCGGCGACATTCATATTGTTCTGTTCCCAGAGCATGCGCCAAAGGCAGTTGAGAACTTTTCTGTGCACTCGAAGAACGGGTACTACAACGGAATTATATTTCACCGCGTTATCAAGCGATTTATGATACAGACAGGCGATCCTTTAGGCGATGGCACTGGCGGTGAGTCCGTTTGGGGAAGCCCGTTTGCAGATGAGTTTTCGCCAAAACTGCGACATGACCACCCTTACACGCTGAGCATGGCTAATTCTGGGCCACGGACTAACGGATCGCAATTTTTCATAACCACGGTAGACTCGGCACCATGGCTCGACGACAAACACACCATCTTTGGACGTGTAGTAGCCGGATCGGACGTCATCCACTTGATCGAGTCTGCAAAAACAGACAAACGCGACAAACCACTCGAGGACATTGCCATATTGAACATTCAGATCGGCCACAAGGGCGACGATTAGTGTCTTTGATAAAAAAAATCAAAATTCCCACGAACAATGCAAGGCTCTTAACAAAACAAAACAAAACAAAAATAAACAAACAAACAGATAAACTAAGCGTGTCTTGTCAACTAACCCGAAATCTACACCCGCAGATAAAGCAAACAAAGAATTAGCGCTGAAGGCAACTTACTCGTGATATTTGATGTTTTCTGGCTATACATGTATAAACCAGATTGTGCAATGCTTACCTTTTCAACATAAGAAACAGTCTCTTCAAGAGTAGCATGCTCGGATGACATTGTTGAACGGTGCTTGTTTAGGCGAATTATGTTTTCTGCGTTTTCCTTTTGCAGATCAGCGAGTCTTCCTTTGAGTCGTGCAATCTCTGCGCGTTTGATAGAGGCTGCTCGGCTGCGGTTAATAGCCTCAGGCGACATGCTTGGAACATACTGGCCTTCAGGGTTTTGCCTGCGCTCAATAGCTTCCTTGATCAAACAATCGAGGGCGGACAGTTTGCTAGCCATGTCATACTGCATTAGTATTTCCTGAAAGTCTGAATTTGCAGAGTTTCTCAAGTACGAGCTAATCTGCTCATGGCTGTCAGCAAGCTTCTCTGGAATTTCCTCCGTCAACCCCGGAAAAATAGCATACAGGTCCTCGAGCCTGAAGGTGTTTACAACGGACGACAGAGAGCGGTCGATGACTGATAGTAACTTGTGGTAACGGACACCATCAGGGGATGAGGAAAGCGCTATCTCCTCTTCAAAACGCTGGAGTTGTAACTCGTCCATTTGAATGGGTGAAAAGGAGAGATAAATATTGTTAATAAAAATCAGTTGGAAAGCCAGCACAAAAGAAAGGATGGTTGCGAAGAAAAAAAAAGTAAACAAGAAACTCCACCCTCCACCAAATGTGAGCGTGGCCCATAAGGAAACGCAGTCTGCTTGTAGAGCGAATCCGATATTCCCATCAATTTGCGTTCACAGCGCACAACAAGGCTCGAAACATGGGCATTTGAATATACTTTCTCACCTCTGGAGCGACAAAGCGAAGCCGCAAAAGCTGGACAAAGATGCAAGCAGACGTAGAGACAACCAAACAGGCGTTTCCCCGGCCTAGCGACTTTGCAACAGACGAGCGCGTACAGTATGAGGACGACGCCGGTTGCTACGTTTTCACAAACCCGGAAGATGGTGTGAGATATGAGTACGACCAGGAAAGGGGCGCATGGTTTCCAATGTGGAACGAATCCCTCGTGGCCAAACAGCAGTCAGTATACAGTGCTGCCGATGAAGAACATGGCGCGGATGATGCAGCGCAGCAGCGGGGTGCCAAGCGCAAGGATCGAGAGGCGAGTAGGAAAAGGGAAAACACTAGTGTCTACGTATCAGGGCTTCCGGCAGATGTAACTGAATATGAGGTTGCAGAGTACTTTTCGCAATGCGGAGCCATTATGCCAGATATTCTCACAAACAGTCCCAAAGTTAAATTGTACCGCGATGAGGAGGGGGTTCTCAAAGGCGATGCACTGGTCACATATTACAAGGCGCCATCTGTTCAGATTGCAGTGGATATCTTGGACGACTCGCTGTTCCGAGCGTCAGAACCCATGCGTATTAACGTGCAGCAAGCGGAGTTCCGAGACAGAGAAGACAGAGCAGCGGGGGAAGGGTGCCATACCGAGACTGACAAGCCGAAGCGCGGTCGCATTGACACTGGGCTTGTGAAAAAGCGACTTGGTCGACTTGAAAAGAAGCTTGACTGGGCTGAGCATTCAAGCGATGTTGCAGATAGACACAAGCGCACGGTGATACTCAAGCATATGTTTACCGTGGAGGAGCTGGAAGAAGATGTCACGTTGCTGCTCGACCTCACGGAGGATGTACGGGCCGAGTGTGAAAAACTCGGTACAGTCGCAAGCGTGAAGCTTTTTGATGTAAGTATGCAAACTCGATTTCTTTTTATTGACACAACGCACGTAACATGTCACTTCCCCTCTTTCTCCAAAGAGAACGTCCAAATGTGTGTTTTCTGCTCTTTACTTTTCTAACAAACCCTGCAAGTGCTGTTTTAGATTTCTGAGGAGGGCGTCATTGCAGTAAAGTTTAAAAACGAGGCCGTAGCTAAAGCATGCGTAAAGGTAATATCTATTGGCAGCACGCGTTATAACACTACAAATGTCACAACCTTGTCGTGCTTGCTTTATTTGTGTGGTTGGGTATTAATCACATTTCCTGCATTTAAGAGCTGGCTCCACAAGATAGACAATGAACGGGCGGTTTTTTGCTGGGAGACAGGTTGAAGCAGGCATATATGATGGCCACACCCGGTACAAGTCCTCAAGCACGACTAGAAGCGAACCCGACGACGCGGGTGATACTCGGGACGAAGGCAAGAGAGATGTTGACGAGAGAATGGAGAAATATGCGCAATGGCTTGACTCGGGACACGGCTGATTTTTCTAATGTTTATTGTTTTCTATTGGGACAGACGTGTTGGGACACGGATGTATTGTCTTTGAGGTAATTAAATGCAACATATTATTTATTTGTAATGCGGGGACGAGATAAAAAAAGATAAATTGCACATAGACAAATTCTGTAGAGAGCTTGCTGCAGTCGCACAAATGGGACAAGAAATAGCACGATCTCCAATTTAGGCGGGGTGCACATAAATTGCCGGGTATGATACGCACATTCTGTGAACACAAAAGCCCATTGATGTAGAAAGAAGAATAAGCAAAACAAACAAAGAGAACACTATCATGCAATGGACAGCAGCAATCACCATTTCCACACATCCCTCTTTTTTTTTTTCCTGCTTTCACCAACTTTCTTCTGTTACTTTTCTTTAACTTTTTATTTTCACACAGTACTGCCAAGCGTACTTTCCCCTTCTCTGCGTGAGAACCCCACATAGTTTGTTGCTTGCCGCCTCGCTTTCGCCACTTCCCCCTCTTCTTTGTTTGCCTTTCTCTGCGAAGCACCTTCAGCATCCGCATTATACATACGTTTACAGCCGTGACATTGTCCAGCGTTCTGCACGAGTAACCATTATTTACATTCCAGCGCCCGACACAAGCGGACAGACAGCCAGCAGGCGAAATTGCAATTGCTAGAATGTCAGCTGCTGCGGTCAGACCCAGTTCCAATGTAAGTTCCAACAGCAGCACGCGTTGCAGCTACATTCCAGAGCGCAAGAGGGAAATTCCAGCTCCAGAACCCAAAGGCTCCCAGCACGCGAAACACAAAAATAAATCAAAACAGGAACTCTTTTCCTTTGCATGGGCCTTAAATGGCCAAAAATGGATAGTGTGGTCCCTGCTTTCTTGATGCTTCCCCCAAAAGCTGCATTTGTACAGATGCGGTCGACAAAAGTAGGCGCGCTGCTTGGGCTGCCAATTTTTATGGATATTTCCTCCTTCGCCTCTTCCTTTTCCTTTTATTTTCCTTTTTCCCTCTTCCTTTTCCTCCATCTTCGGACTTGCTAGTTACTCAAATCGTCTCTCAGCCCCTTTCCATTCTCGGCTCTTTAGCATATTGGCTGTTGGGCTTGTCGGCTTACTTAAAGACAGCGCTGACGCGTATAGCTTTCTATTGCCACGTCTTTCTGCGCTCGTTAACGCCTGAATAGTTTGTCAGACTGTTTTATTTCTGTACTTTAATTTTGCACCGTTTGCTGCTCTGGCTTCCTTTCCTTGCAGAAATTCCCCTTTGCTTTCCTACTTTCACTATAGCAAGCTCCCCCCAGAGCTATTACGAAAGACACACCGACGCGTTTGCTTTTCTTATTCAAACTCCTCTTCCTAGTCCGCCCGCTTTCTCCTTCGTTGGCTGTTACAAACTACGCCTGTTCTAATATTTGTTTTGGTTCCCCACTCTATAAAAACGCCCTTTATTTTAGTACCATAACGCGGACCCTTCAGAGTTCATTGCCGCTAGCCATATGCAGAGACGTCGCTCCCTGGCCCCTACCCAACTAGCCCAATACGTTGGCGAGCATTCTGGCGTTGCTATAGATGCTGCTGATCCTTACCAGGCTGCACGCTCAGCAGGCTCGCATGGCAACCGTCCGACCTCTGGATACTCAGAGTCTCCTTATTCTCAGGGTCAGAAGCAAACGCCGCTACCCCGGTACCCCCAGAATAACCAGGGCCATCCTGCCTCAAACCACGGCACCAGCACGGCGTCCAAGAATCCCGCTGCAGACCAGCCCTCGGTGCCTTCGTCGTCGCAAGCCCAGAAACTCCGCAATGACATTAACAGTCACCACCCAGGCAGGCGCGACCGCCGCGTGACTGACATTGGAGAGTTTAGGATAATAAAGACTCTGGGCAAAGGGACTTTCAGCAAGGTGTTTATGGCAGAGCACCACGTCACGAAAAGGAAATATGCTCTAAAGTTCATAAAATCGCGGCCGCCGCAGGGCGGAAATGCTGAAAAGCACAACATCCGCGTTGAGCGCGAAATTAAGCTGCTGTCTATCCTCTGGCACCCAAACATCGTTCGCCTGTATGACGTTTCGCTGACTCCGAAGTATACGATGATAGTCATGGACTATAACAGCGGCGGCGAGCTTCTCCAGCTTGTTCGCAAACGTGGCCGACTGCACGAGAATGAGGCGCGCGGGTTTTTCCGCCAGATAGTCAGCGCAATAGACTACATACACAGAAACTGCGTCATCCACCGTGATCTCAAACTCGAAAATGTCATGCTTGACCATGAAAACCGCGTACACATAATCGACTTTGGGTTCGCAAACAGCTTTGAGTGGGACAGGCAGCTAGACACATTCTGCGGCTCTCCGTTCTATGCCGCCCCAGAAATGGTCAACGGTATCAAATACACGGGCCCAGAGGTTGATATCTGGAGCATGGGGATTATCCTATTTTTCCTGCTTTGTGGGCGCACTCCGTTTGAGGGCGAAAACCTGAAGGAAATCTACGCAAAAATCTCGCGAGGCAAGTTTAACCTGCCGCCCTATCTCAGCAAGGACTCTCAGAACATACTGCAGAACATGCTCATGGTCAATCCCAAGCTTCGCGTTACTATGAAGGGGATCATTGACCACCCGTGGACAAACAAGGACTACGACCACTCTGTAGACAACCACCTTCCTGCGCGTCCGTCTGTTGTGCTTCATCCAAACGAGCAGTCGCTGCAAAAGATGCGTTCGTACGAATATGATGTCGATGCGGTCGTTGCCGCGCTTTCTCAAAGCGATATGGCGATGACGCCAATGGTGTGCATATACCATCTCATAGAGGAGAAGCGTCGTCGAAAGGCCGCACGGAATGCGCGCAGGAGTCAGGCCACCAACCTTGGCAACGCCGGGTCCAGCAAGCCATCAGTCGATCCAATTTCTGCCATTAATATGCCGCCAGCACAGCCCGGAACAGCCCCCCATGCGGCACCTGCCGAGAACGCTCGCCCAGCGTCGCGCAGCAGACACAGCTACGCTCCGAGCTACACCAGCGCCGAGAACTATAGCCCAACCAATAGGTTCGGTGGTGCTCCCTCATCAGGCGATGGTCGCCAAAAGACCCACCCTTCTTCATTAACACCGCAGCAACAGCCGCACTCGCATACTGGCGCTAATCTCCACGCTCCCCAGCCTCCTTATTTGGCGAACAAGGACTCTGACTTGAGCAACCACGGCGAATCGCTATCATTCGGCGCCAGCCAATATGAGCCGCCACGCCTTCGCAAAGGAAGTACTGCCAGCGGACAACTTTCTGTGGCGAGCTCAATCAATCTTGAGGAGTCGTCGCCGTACCTGCGAGACAATGATAGGCGAAACAGCAGATCGTCGCGCTTTTTCGACCGTGTTCGCAAGTCTATGCCATTCCTCAAGGGAAGGCAATCTCAGGTAATGGAGGACATGCCGCGCTTTGACCAGTCACAAAACCAGGTTGGAAGTAGAAACAGGGTCAGCTTTTTCCAGGCACCATTCCGTCGTTTTAGCGCTGCTCCATCTGCTCTGTCACTAAACAGCGTTCACGGTGGCAACCATATACAAAGCTACTATCCACCGCATCCTCCGCCACCACCACCACCACATCAAGCTCAGCTCCAGCAGCAAATTCAGCAACAGCAACAACAGCAGCAAATGTCGAGGCAACAACAGCAATATCCTAACCCTTTGCCCACGACAGCTTACCAACAACACACCCAAGCCAGCAGTCCTACTCGCCCATCTACCGCAAACAATGAGCTACACCCGTCGCCGGTTCCGAAGCAGCGCCCAGCAACGAGCGGTGGGCAGCGCCATAGATACACGGACTTTGGTCCTGCACGGCAAATCCCTAGTTCGCAGCTAGACTCTGGCTACGCTGGCGAGCGCCACAGGAAGTCCGAGCCACCGCAGGATCTGCCGTATGAGCCCAGTACAAATCCCGAAAATGGGATCGAGCAGAAACGTACTCCGCGGCCGCTGTCTGTTGTGTCAAATCGCCAGCTGACGCCGCTACGTCTACATCCATCCCGAAGCCAACAGAACAACCAGCCTCCTGTTCCATTTACGCGGCAAAAGGCAGGCGTGCAGCTTCCACCAGCCCTAGCGTCACGCGGCTCTGCTCCTACTAGCGTTGGCAACAACCAGCAACAAACAGGAAACAAGCCTGGTGTACGGGGAATTTTCAATCTGCGCTGCACTATGCTTGGCCCGCTCGACGAAATCCAGAACAAGGTTGAGCGTGTACTCAAGAGCAAGGCGATCGTTTTGCGCAAGATGAACGATGTTGTATACAGCTGTGAAGACCAGGGCCTGCGCTTTGAAATAATCGTAGAGACAGTTCAGGGTCATCTGCACACAATCAAGTTCAAACGCCTGGAAGGAAACTGGTGGGCATACAAAAAGCTTACTGTTGCTATTTCAAACGAGTTTCAGAACGTCGGGGGTGCAGGCAGTAGAGGGTTGGCTTAAGGCCTGTTATTCTTGTTTTTCCATTAGCACAATATCTTTAACATGTCAAAAGGATGTTGACTGTGTATTGATTTGTTCGTAAAAAGGGGGGGGGAATGTAGTAATTTACAGTCTTATTCGCGCAACAGCGCCGACCCTGCAGCTTTTATTGCCTTGGATATGTACTTCATTTCCTCTTCCGTACTAACCAGCGTCCGCCATATCGTTGCAATCTCGACCAGCCTTTGGAGCTCGTAAAACCACCCATTTTCCTGATCAGTATGGACTGCTAGTCTCTCGTGCATAACACGTATCTCCTGACTGGTGCGCTCCACTTGGAAGCCCTTGAGGGTGCATTGGCTGGCAAAGTCGTGGTAGCGAGGGCTGTCTTGATCCAAGAGAATTTCAAGTAGAATGCGTCGCTCTCTCTCGCCTAGTAATCGGTGCTCCACCACTTCCATGAGCTGAACTAGCAGGCGCGACATGCGCCTGGAGATTTTCAAGTTGTAATACCGATAGTTTCCCAGGTTTGGCTCAGAAAGTGGCTTGATAGCTGACAGGAATCGAATAGTCTCATCGTACTGCCGGCTAACGAGGATGCATGGAATATACTCCGAAACATGAATGTTGTTAAACTTGAAGCCGTCCTCTTCTAACTTGCGCCACTGTCCGACAATATATACAGCAATCCTTTGTGCCGTCACGGGGTTGAGCTTGTCATCGTTCTTTAGGAGCTCCAGGATTGAACCATCAGCAGTGCCACCCTTCAGCACATCACCACGGTCCGCAGATGCTAGGGGTTTTAGCGGAATACAGGACAATGCTTCGTAAAAGGCCGTCTTGTCCAGGGTTGAAGGCATCCAGTAATCAAAGTTCGGAAAAGTGGCATACTCACCAACCTTTGGCGTTGAAGACTGCTTTCGCTGACGCACATAGAAGTTGCGGTCAAGGGAGAGTCGTCTGTCCAGCTCAGACTCCAATTCGCGAACCAGATTAGCACGCTCATTAATTATGTCTGCAAAGTCTGCGATCTCTGGGGTTTCGGTGGTTTGCTCAAACATTGTCAGCATCTGGGTCTTTTGTGATCGTCGTTTCTCCAAAGACGCGTGCATCTCTGCGGGATATATGGGCGTCTTACGATAGGCTGCCAGTTGCCACAACCACCCCTCTACACGATAAAAGCCAGTTGTCACTCTGAGGGTGCGCAGCAAAATAGTCCATGCCGATAAATGGAACTGTCCCGTGTACCGCAGCGATTTCGACAAAAGCCCACCCTTGCGAGGGTTCCACTGCACAATTGGAAAGTTGCGAATCAACCTGTCCCAAGTCGCCAAAGCTCGCAAAGGCTTCTTGGCTCTCCTATAAACCTTGAGCATTGCAATGTAAACAACAGGGTTGATATTGTAGAAACTGCTGACTCGCAGCTGCTCCGACATATCGTTACCCTCAGTCTCAAGTGCGTCAATGATCTCTGTAAGGTTCTCGCGTCGCGGACTTTCCGCATACAAGTCGAGGGCGTCCAGTGAAGAAAAAGTACCCTTCTGTCCTTGGAGGCGGCCATCATGCTCGGAGCGTCGTGACTGTGCCCACTCTTGCTCCTGAGAGATCTGTTCGAATACGGCCTCTGCGCTTGTAACCTTTTCATCTGAACCAAAAGCACATATAAGAATCGTGTAAACGACAATATCCGGCTCTATCCCCATTCGGATCATCTCATTAAACACGCGCAAGCAGCTCTTTATATCATCCGCAAGCGTGTACGAGTGCATAAGAATTGCAAACGTGTAGACATCGGGCTTGGCACCAAGCCGAATCATCTCCTCGTACATATGCATTGCTTTGAGCCCGTTTCCCTCAAAGAGATAGCCAAGGATCATATAGTTGAACGGTCGAGCAGGAATGTGGTTTCGCGGCAGAGGCGACATTTCAAGCAGATAGCGAAGCTCGGACTCTGCATGCACCATCTTCCCACACGCAACATACGCCTCGATGACAGCAATGTTCAGGTTCAGCCCCAGACTAACGCTGCTTTGCGTCTTCCGCAGGTTGTAGACAATCGACACTGCCCTCTCAACCCAACCGCCGTACGCATACGCCTGAACAAGATAGAGATAGTGCTGGTGATTCGGTATCTGGCCAAGCTCGGTCAGCTCGTCAAAGGCAGCCTGCACACCTGTAATGTCGCCGTGGTTGCGGAGGGCGCGCATCCAGAAGGAATACAGCGTCAGAGAAAGAGGCATCCCAAGGTTGTCCCGGAAATATGCGTGCACTGCGTCGAACAGGTCAAGAGCTTGTTCTTTGAGGAAGCCGTGCATGGCTACCTCCATAATATAGTAGGATGGTTGCAAATCCTCCTCCGCCATCATGCGCAAAACGCCGACAACAGCAGGGAGATTCCGCGCCTGAAGGTGCGTCTTTATGGTATCGGTAAACGCTTGCATTTTCGACGCGGTGGACTCGCGGGAAAGCATCTCAACGTCAGAGCCCTCTCCAGCCGCATCGTTATCCTGATCGTTGCTCGAGATGTGGTCAAGCACACGACGGAGCAGCTTGTTGACTCTAACCGTATCCTCGGGTTGGTTGTAGACCTTGAGCAATGTAAGACTAAATTGCTCTGCCGAAACATACTTTCCGTAGGCTCTATTCCAGCTGCGGAGTAGCATCAGCGATTCATCTTCGGAGCCTTTCTGGAGGTAGAGCATAAGAAGTGGCGCGAGACAATGCACGCCGGCGTTGAGAAAAGAAGCTTGGTGCAAAACATAACGCTTGTATTGTTCTTTCTCGGAAGGCGCGCTTAGAGAGCCCTGCAAAAGCTTCTGGTGCGCTTTAAATTGATGTTTGCGCAAAAGAATGTCACGCACAAGCAAGAAGACGCGTCTAGTGTCACCCTTCTGTGCATACAAATGCGCTAGGTGGCTATATGTAGCGCCACTTGGTGCAATTCCGGAGTCGACCAGCTCTTCGAACAAGTGCTTCGCTAGTCTTTCGTTACCTGCTCGAGCCGCACCGCCAATCAGGTGTGCGTGCATTTCCAGATCAGGAGGAGAGATAAAAGGCAACCGAGCAGCCGCTTTCCCTTGGACCATCGCATCCGCGTAAGAAATTAGCGATATATCGTACTCGGTCGCGGCACCAAGCGCTGATGCAACGTACATAATCTGCACCTTTAGATCCCAAGGAATGTGGTTATCCGCGTGCTGTGCTTTCGGCGGGGTTTTTCCAACATCCGGCAGCGACCGGCTAATGCGCATAACCCAGACAGCCTGCTCAACAAGCGACTGACGAACCAACATCTGAACCAGTGAACGCGTTAGGTCAACGGGCGGTCGGGCGCCTCGACTTAGAAATTCGATCCACGTTCTAACAAATGTAGGGCGGTCGCGCTGGCGCAAAAGGACGTCGCTAACAATATTCCAGGTTTCGCTGTTCGGGATCAGCTGGAAAGCAATGCGGAATGGAACCTGCGTCGCCATCTTGAGCATTCTGTTGAGCACTTCCAGAACACCGCGCACGTGATATATCTGCCCAAACCCGCGCATCGCCATATGAAACAAGTACCGCGATATGGCAAGCTGGTTCTCGGAAGACTGCGCTTTGGATGCAAGTCGCTGCTGTCTTTTTTCAACCACAAGCCTTTGGATTCTATCTAGTTTCAGGCTTTGCTCGCCAACGTTCGAAAGCTCCATCTCATGCTCGATTTCATCTTCGATTATTTTGTCTTCGGCCTGGTGTCCATGTAGGTCTTGCTCTTGTTTCGAAACCTCAGCGCCCGCAGGTACGCTACTCTCTTCCCTAAGCAGGGACTCTTCAATGCGCTCGATCTCTTCTTCAGACGGGATCCGATCAGTCAGAGGAAGCTGCTGCGACTCTCCGTTTTCGCCAAATTTTTTGACAAATGGCCCGATATTAGAAATATTAACAACGTCGTCTAGCAGCTGGATCACTTCTGATTCCTTTCCTGGTTCGCGTGACAGAGAACGAATAAGGCTAGAATACTCGCTCAAAGCAGGCGTAAACCCAAGAGGGCCATAGTCGGTGATTAGCTGAACGATCACATCCGAGGCCTGCTCTTTTTCGCCTGAGCTGACAAGAGTTGTATCGCAAGCAATGCGCTTAGCAAGTCTCTGAAAGGCATGGATCGTTAGATATCGGTGCAAGTCATCCTTCTTTAGCGCAGAGTAGAGCTGGAACAGATGCATCCCTGGAGAGCGGCTGTTATTCAGTGTGTCGCTAAATACGCGCAGCGAATTCTGGTCTGCATCGGGCAGAAACTGGAAGAACTTTAAAAGGAAATGGCTGTATCCTTTCATAAGTTGTTTTTCAAAGTCAAGCGAAGACTCATCGCTACTGCCCCCTATTTTCAAATGGCATCGACTATGGAATCTGTTCGATCTCAACGCTGTCTTTAGCAATCCATCTGTAGCTGTAGCTGTAGCCGGCCTTCGCCGCAAAGAAATTCCTAGCCGGTAGGAGTTGCTGCAAATTGCGTGTCTGTCGCAACGGCCAAGATGGTATCTGGTGAGTGGCACGCCTGCTTTCTCTTTCGCGAATGCTAGAGGCACAAAAGACAGACACCTCGGCATCTGCTCTATTTTTCCTCTTCTCGCTTGCCAGGGTGTCCTTTTCTGTTCTAAAAAAGTTACCCGAGACTATCTAAAAGACAATAAAGTGCGGATCCAGTTTGGTTTGTCAGCTTCGATCCTCAGTAGCATACTGGCTTGCAAAAATGGGTTTCTGTGAAAGAAAAACTCTTGAAGTCAAGCAGATTCAATTCGTGCCTCGTCAACAGTGACGCTATATCTTATATTATATTTACCTTTTAGGATGAAAAAGAAATTGAAAGATGCCCTCTCTCTCCGAAAGGACCTGCCCCCAAATGCAAGCAAACGTCAACCGGGCAATGTTTACGATAAAAGAAATGAAAAAAAAAAAAAAAGTTTTTTCTATGGCAAACACAATTAGCAGCACAAGAGGAATGCAGTTGCATAAATAAAGGACAAAAGAAAAAACCTAACGGATCGATACTAAGAGAGAGCAACTTTTCGTACTCACAAAAACATGCAAATTCTAGCTTTCGTAAACACAAAAACGTAGTTTTTGGCTGTGATCACAAAAAATTTTCATGACCTGCAAAAAATATTGTTGAACCAATGATGGTTCATATGCTCACGTGCCATCTAACGATTGCGCGTGTTGTGAATAGACCGTCAACTGCTGCTGCCTGGAAAGTCTTATGCTTGACGGTTCTTGACGACGGCGGGTGGATGACTGAGGGGTTATGCGCCTACAACGTGCCCAAATGGAGTCGCCTTTGAGGCTAGGGTGCTGTGTCTCACGACCATCCCCTAGCCATCCACTGACCCGCGACCACCTTCTATAAGCTGTAAACAAGTAAACTAACCGAATGTTGGATATTAGTAAGAGCAACTTTTCTTTTTTTTTTTTTTGCCTGTTGAACAGTTGTTCTCATTTTAGATCGCGGTTAAATGCTACCAAAGATGATCAAATAAAACTTGAAAATTAGAAGAATTTGGCAAGATCAGCTCATGCCTCAGCTCCCGCTGTTGCTGTTGTTGCTTTATTTGTTGATGTTGTTGTTGTGCATAAATCGCTGGGCCATATTCATCAGCTCTGGGTTGTTCATCAGCGAAGATAGTGGATTGGCACTGTCGCTGCTGTCGTTGCCGGTGCTTCTCTCACCGCCGGACGGAGCGTTCCCAGAAAAACTGCGGGCCATGTTCATCAGAGCCGGGTTGCTCATCATGTCCGACATGTTGGGCATCTGCCCAGTACTGCGGTAGTTCTCAGCAAGCTGTGAGACGGCAGGGTTGTTCATCAGCTGGTCCAGCCCGCCGTTAGCCATCATGTTCTGCGCCATGCTCATAAGCGCGGGGTTGTTCATCAGCGAAGCCATATCAAAACCTCCGCCAGCGCCAGTGGACGACGATCTAGCTCCCGACCCCGACTCAACAGGCGAGCCGCTACTCCCATCCTCCGACTCCAGCTTGGCCTTTGTAGTTTCCAAAGCTGCTTTCATGACCTTGTTTTCCGGATCAAGCTCCAGCCCCTTTTCGTAGGCAGCAGCAGCCTCTGCAAACTCGCCCATGCCAAAGTATGCATGGCCAAGGCGGGAATATCCTTTGCTGTAGCTGGCGTCAACCTCTAGAGCTTTCTTGGCATCAGCAACAGCCATCTCGTGGTCGCTGTTCTGACTGTGTGCAGCGGACCTGTTGCCAAAGTAGACGGCGTTATCATGGACAAGCTCTATGGCCTTGGTGTAGGCAGCGATGGCGCCAGTAAAGTCCTTGCTCATGATCAGCTTGTTTCCCTCCGCCTTGAATTCATCCGCACGCTCCCTGTCTTCATCCGATGCGCCGCCAGCCTCAGAGGCAGGTGGTTCCTGCGCATTGTCGTTGCCATTTGAACTGGCGCTGCTAATCTTTGCTTGCGTTTTCAGATACACCTCAAATACCTTGTCGAGCGACAGGGGCTTCAGAGAAAGCTCTTGAATCCTCGATTGGTCTTCCATATCAATCCCGAAGGCATCAGCAATGCATTGCTTTGCAATTTCCAGGCTTTCGGCGCCATCGCTTGTGACATGGCCATCTGCAACAACCTTGTCCAGATGCTCGACCATGCCGAGAGCAAGACGCTGGCGGATTTCCTCGGGTGTTTGCATTTCGAGCTCGAAAGATAAAGTAATTAATTTTGTATAAACAAATTTGACTTTTTTTTTTTTATCGATTTGAAAGACAAAGAGACAAAATAATTTGTTGTTTGAAATTTTAAATAAAGGGGTGATAAGAAAAATCAATTCAGGTTACCAAGCAAGCTGCTGCTGGGACTCGGTATCGCCACAAGGTGTGGGCTTGCCGCACGCACCACCAGCATTCTTCAGAACAGACTCTGGGTCAGCGGCGATCGCAGCACGGAACAAAAGGTTACCGTACTTTTTGTACATCTCGGTGACTCCGCCGCCCAGGATAAGACGCTCTTCCATGGTCGAGAGGTTAAAGCTGAACGAATATCCGCTGCAGTAGATCTTGCGGTTGGGCAGGTCGATTGACACCTCAGCGCCCTCCTGGGCCAGCTCATAAAACTTTTCGTCCTTGAGAATAATGCCAAGGAGCGCCATGTTGGGCTGGTTGCGCGAGTAGATAAACGCATATGATTTGGCTATGACAGCCTTCACAAATGCGCCCTTAAGTGCACGCGGCGCTTCCTCGCGCGATGAGCCCGAGCCGAAACCAGCGCCAGCCACAACTATGTCGAATCCCTGCTGGACCTTTTCGCGGAACTCGGGACGGAAGTACTGGAACGCATGCGTGCCAAGGTCCTCGTCGGAAACACCAGGCATGAACTGTGCTGGGATGATCGCATCAGTATCGATGTTGTCGTCAAAGCGCTGGACCATGCCAGTGATCATGTTGCTCTTATCCGCAGGCTCTCCCGAGTCCTCGTTGGAGGCGCTGACGCCGTCGGTGTTGCGCGAGGCAATGGTCTCGTTGCGAGTCTCCTCAAGGGTAGGGTTAGGCTCCGAAACAACAATATCCTCGGCCCTGTCCATCCAGATGTCGAGCATCTTTTTGTAGCGGCCGCGATCAATCAGGTCAAGGAGATCGCGCGGGTTCGTGGCCTTCATGTCAAATGACGACGCCGCGACGGTGGCTGCGGATGCCAGGTTGGCAATCGAACCTGGGCCCATGCGGTTCCTGAAGTTGCGGTTCTGGGAGCTAAGCCAGACCTCACCCTCGCCAGCAACATCGGCAGCGATTCCAAGGCAGTACGAGCATCCTGGGGCGCCAACTGTAAATCCTGCACGCTGGTAAACATCAACCAAGCCAAGGCGACGAAGCTTGGCCAAGATAGGAACAGAGCCTGGCGTGACGCGCCTGTTGCCATGCGATGCTGGCACAAGCCCCTTCTTGAGGCCGGCTTCAAGGACGAGACCAGCAAGAATCAGGTCCTCCTCGGCAGTCGTGCAGGCACCAATGAAGCAGCCATCGAGATCCAACTTGACCTCGTCGACATGGACGACATTGTCGGGACTCGGGTGCAGCGCAACAAGCGAGTCTACTTGAGACAGGTCAATGACGTGCGACTCTGAGTACTGGGCGTCAGAGTCGGCGCGGAAGAACAGCGAGTTCTTCTTGTACTCGGGACTCTTGCGCTTGGAAACGTACGCAGCAGTGATCTCGTCGGCCTCAAAGACACCAGCGATACCGCCAAACTCGGTGGCCATGTTCGCGCAGGCAAAGCGGGCATCGCAGCTCATGTACTTGAGACCAGGCCCTGTGTACTCGACGGCGCGCTCAAATGCCACAGTGTTGCGCTTCAACTGGCGCAACACATCAAGAATAATGTCCTTGCCGCCAATGCCAAATGGTGGCGCATTGACAAAGCGAATCTCGACAGTTTCGGGGACCTGGAGCCAGGTCTCGCCAGTGACAAGAGGCATGACGACGTCCGCAGCACCCATGCCAATGGAAAGCGCACCAACAGCACCGGCCGAGCAAGTGTGCGAGTCAGCGCCAATGACAAGCTGGCCAGGCTGAGCACGCTCGCGGTAGAACTCCGTATGAAGAATGGTATAGTTAGGGCGGTAAAAATCGATCAGATGGGCCTCCTCAGCGAACAGCTCTGAGGTGTTGACAAGCTCCTTGGGCTTCTCTTGGTTGATGATGCGGGGATCGACGGTGTGGTCAACAGCAAGCCAGAAGCGGTCGTTGCGATTGACACCTGGGCGGCCCATTGCGTTGTAGGTCTTGTCCATGCCCTTCCAAGTAAGTTCGGAGGCAATAGTCCAGTCAACACCAACGCAGACCATGTCGCCTGGCTTCACGTCGCCAGGAGCAGCCAGACCAATCGCATGATGAGCAATGATCTTTTCGCAGAGAGTCATACCACGACGGCCAGTAGAGCGCGCCAAGAGAAGGGGAGCAGGTACTGCGCGGTCCTCGACGTTGAGACCCTCGGCATAGGACGTTACAGCACGCACGACGGCATCTCCGACTTCGCTTGTGGTTGCAGAGCCGTCGAGATCTTTCGTGCGGATATTCCAGCCGTTGAGCTCGTCGCTATCAAGCACCCGACGCACAGCGAGCTCGATTATGTTGGCTTCGCGCTCCATGTTGAGCGAGTAGCGCAGCATCATCGCTGCACTGAGGATGGTGCCGATGGGGTTGGCAATGCCCTGGCCAGCGATATCGGGTGCCGAGCCGTGAATCGGCTCATAGAGACCGCGGCTGGGCTTGGCAGACGACGGAACGCTGTTCAGCGAAGCCGACGGGAGAAGGCCGAGCGACCCAGGAATGACGGATGCCTCGTCGGAGAGGATATCCCCAAACATATTTTCCGTAAGAACAACCCCGTTGAGCGCACGCGGGTTCTTAACCATCAGCATCGACGCAGAGTCGACAAGATGGTGCTCAAGCTTGACCTTGGGGAACTCGCGAGAGATCACGTCAGTCACCACGCGGCGCCAGAGCCTGGATGTGGCAAGAACGTTAGCCTTGTCGATGGAATGGATCGTCATTGGCGGGCGGGCAGCGGATGCAAGGGCACCAGCAAGACGTGCAATGCGCTCAACCTCGGGCACAGAGTACTCCATTGTGTCAAAGGCCTTGCCCTCGGCATTCTCTTCCTCGCGCTTGCCAAAGTAAATCCCGCCAACAAGCTCACGCACCACAACAAACTCTGCATCGCGCACAAGATCCTCCTTCAGGGGCGAGCAGCTGGTCAGGGTGCTGGCTGGGAAGCTCATGGGCCGGATATTGGCAAACAGGTCGAGGGTTTTCCGCAGATCAAGCAGACCCTGTTCGGGGCGAGGGCCGAGTCCCTTGGAGGCGTCCTGCGGATCGACAGGGCGCGGCCATGCCGGGCCACCAACAGCACCAAGGAGGATGGCGTCCGCATTCTCACACGCAGTGCGAGTCTCGTTGGGGAACGGCTTTCCAGATGCATCGATGGCGCAGCCACCGAACTTGTGCTCCTCGAACTCGATGCTAACACCGCTCACGCGCGAGCGGATGGCAACGACAGCTTCAAGAACCTTGACCGCCTCAGCAGTGACCTCGGGACCAACACCATCGCCGGGAAGAACGACGACCTTGAACGCTTTTGGCATTTTATGTATCCTATTTAAAAGCGGCTAGAGCAGTGTGTGTAAAGTGTGTGATATAGGCGTATTTTTTGTTGTTGTTAGATGAATAGAGAAAAGATAAGATGAAAGAGTGAGGGAGAAAGAAAAAAGGATTGCAAGCGGCATTTGTATCAAAACGCAAATCCCTCGTCCTCCTTTTTTCGGAAGAACCATTTACTCGATGAACCAAAATATGGCTGGCCACGATGACTCACAACACTATACAAGCACAGAAAATTGTCATTTCTAAAAGACTTTTCCGCCCCATGATCATTTCTCGCTGGCGAGTTAAAACCGGCCCAGACGCCTATCGTCTGAGAGCGGCGGACACGTCAAGTTGACAAATCCGAGCGATGGACCGCCTACGTGTTAGACGTTAGAACATGTGTATGCTAGAGGGTCAGAAAAAAGTTAAGCGGAAAAAGGTTGTTCCAGCATCGTGTGTGCCGAGCTGATCTTGTATACTTGCCTCCCGTGTGCGCAAAATTCTGGATGTTTGCAGTTAGAAAGCCTGTGAACGATCGATGCGCATTCTTCTTTTGTCAGGGGTTCGTTGAATTTTATGGCTCCTAATTGATGTACCCGATGAACAACAACGGATCTTTAGCAACCTTGAATAAATAAACACTATTATCGGCATTGATAACACATATACTTGCCTCTGCAGGATATCGAGCGCACTGTGTCAACGATGACCGTGGGAATATGCACAAGCACTGGCCATGCGTTGATCTGTTCGTCGTTCCTTTTAAATCTCTCGTTATTGCTCGAGTCCGCTGCCAAAAGCGCCTCAGCTGGACACAGCAGATTGCCATCGGAATTTCGATCCCGAAGCCAATACAAAGTAGATAGCAGCAGCTCCTTGGCAAATGTCAGTGCCCGGGGATTGCCGTTGCGCAGACGCGGTGCTAGCACTGATGGCGCACAGACAATGTCTGCATTGTATAACCCAAGGTCGTCAGTTTCGTTTTGCTGGCGATCGCTCAGCGACACCTGGATTCCAAACATTGCCAATTCGTGTCTCCAATGTCTGGCCATGTTGTGTTCATGGGGTGTCAATGGCACACGTACAGGCGGAAAGAAAACACTTATCCCCTCTGCTGCCGATAGAGGGTGCTTTGGTGGTAGGCTCGCCAGCGACTGAATCATGTCTGATAGCTCATCAAACATGGCCTCCAGTCGAATCCGCTCATCTGCAGCGTGCTGGTCAACAGCAAATAGCCATCCGCCGCTCTGACAGATAATATACTTTTGGTCTGCTTGGCCTATCACTTGAAGGGACTCTAGCTGGATCCCGGCACTCGTTCCAATATCGACATGCTGTAAATAGTCCACACAGGTTGGGATAGCAATGGTGCATTCTTTGGAAATGCGCCTATCCAGATCGATGTAAGAGGACGTGTTTCTCCTGCTAGACATCTGCAAGCGAGACTGAAGAATTGGAAAGCTAAAATAAAAAAGTATTGAGTCAATAGTAACTTACAATACGTTTGCAACTTGAAAAGCACCTTCAGATAATGAAAACACAAACAGTTGTTTACTTACCGGCTGTTTAAGCGTGACACTTGAGATTCACAATGTCCACGTTTCTCTGGCAATGTATGGTTCTCTTGTTCGGTCGTATCCTGTGCTGAGCAGCAATTCCGATTGCTATCTGGAATTGAATATGAATATGAATGTCTTGGTGTGGTTGAGTTGCCTGTTTCTGCCAAGGCCAAAGCGTGCTGCATCTGTATATCAGATATCGATCCAAAGCGCCGTAAGAACTTTATACATGCCATAGCGACAACCTTTCGCATCTGAGGTACTGCCTATACAATATATACACACACATGGAATGTAGGCAAAATACAACCGCGTTCCTTTTAGTCGCCCGTACAATACACGTCTCGTACAACTGAGTACAAGATGATTTGTTTTTGTTTGTTATTTTTGGTGGACTGAGGTGCAAACTTACCATCAGATCGCGTGTGGTGTCATTAGTAGCGGCTATCATTAAAACAAACAAGGGGTTCTGCCCTCGGTGTGGTTTGGTTGACAAGTGTTCTGTTTTATCGAAGGATACGTTTGCAAGGAACTCTTGAGTGCTCAGAACATGACGTGCAATACTGACAAGCTCGGCCGAATCCTTGAAGCTATTGCCGACAAATACGTGCTGCACATTCGGTAATACAGGTGTTTTTGATATTGACCCATATAGACTATATCCGTCACATTCGAGCGATACAAAGTCGAGCATCTGTGCGATGTTGGTGCCATACATCTGCGCTATCCTCTGGTTAAGTGAATTAGTCGAGGCAAATGAAAAGACGACACGCTCGCCAGGCTCTCTAATGAGCTTTAGCGAAATGCTAGGATAGCAAAGCGACCTGATTTGCAACTGTGCTCGAATCCTGTCAAGAATCTTCCATGTAGACTGGCTGATAATCTTGCGACGTACAGCATACATGGAAAATATGTCACTGACGCTCACAATAGTACTAACCCCCGACGGAATGTCGCTACATTTGTCGATTGACAGCCGCTTCTCGTCCTTGATAATGCATCGATAACATGCATTTGATTCGGCATGTCTGCTTGTGATCTGAACAAGACCAATTGATGACATGTTGGCCAAAGCTAAATGCAATGAATAGGCGGAAGAAAAGAGGGATGTTAGAATTAAAAGACATTATAGACACGTACATACCAAGAGAAACACCATCGATGCTTACCTTCGCCTCGGTAGCCAATCTGCCACCCCTTCAAGCAATCCCCGCCGGTTTGGCTCTGTTTTGATGAATAATATCGCCTTCCGATTTTACCAAGCTCCTCCAGCGGAATTCCATCACCGTTGTCCGATGCTTGTAGTGTAAGAGTGTCAAAATCCACTTTAAAGAGTAGCGCTGATGCACCAGAATCGATGCTGTTATTGAATAACTCTACGACTATGTCGCACATATCTGTGACGTTTGACGTGGACCGTAGATGTCTAACTGCTTCTGCAGACAAATGGTGTATATGCGCAGCCATTGCATCTGTTAAAAATTTGAGACCGAAAAGAGCGAGGAATAAGCAAAGAAGCAGAACCCAAATCTAGCTACGGTTATACAAGGTCAGCCTGCTTTGTCACTGGCTATCACCATTCTCGTCTGCCAGAGTGTTGTGGGGAGAGAAGATCATGCGGATCTGATCAGGGATCACACGATAATTAACGCCAAAACAAATTCAAAACCGGAACGCCTTTTATCTTTTCATTCCTGAATGGTTTTTTTCTTCTACATCTTTAGAGTTGACGATTCAACAATCTTGTTTCATAAAAAGGTGTAATCGGAAAATAACATAAAGAATGTACAGAAAACCCTCGACACCACGCGGAATTAGACAGGCATACGAGCAGCTTCTGCGGGCTGATTTGCGCGATAAAGTACCTCCTTGGCTGTCGGCAATGCGGAGCATTCCCCCCTCAGATAGCCTGATGCGCATGCCGTCGCACCTTTCGACGCGTGGTAAGCTTGACTTTGAAGACAAGCGTGAGACGGCCGAGAGCGGGCAGACAAACAACATATCTAAGGCGAAGATTGAGCGACAGCTTCCTCAGGGATGTGTTACGATTCGCCACAAAAGATCGCTCTTGCGTACACGGAATGCCAGGCCGCCAAAGATCGTGTTCCCTGAAGACGAGCTGCGTCGGGAGTTTTACAACAACCATCCGTTTGAAAAGTTCCGCCCGCGCATAGTGATGGAAACCGACGGCAAGAACAACCAGGACTGGAGCCAACTTTTGAAAAGCACTAGCCAAGTGGTTGGCGAAAGGTAAGTGGCAGTGCTATGATTGTATTCTGTGCGTTGGTCTCCCGTTCTTACAATCTACACTCTTCCGTGCCGCGACTCTGGAAACAATTTAGCCACAGCCATGAATGTGTGGCTATTGTGTGCGAAGTGTTGGTGTCAGAATCAGCCAAGCTTCTTGAAACGCATTACCACTAACACGTAGCGGAGACAAAATACGCTGTTTGGCACGTGATTTACAACTGTAGTGTTGTTCGGTACCAGTACTATCTCATGCAGACGGCAGGGATGACCAAGCAAGATGCGTATGCACAGGCCACGAACGAGTTCTATAAGGTTCGTGCCCGCGAAGAGATGGAAGCCAAGATTGCCAGAGAGGAGGCCATGTTCTACGGAGCACGCATGCTGGAGCGGCCATT